>CM026206.1:10965384-11105384 GCA_014839995.1 Xenentodon cancila
TTGATAGATTGAAGTAGATCTTAAAGCGGCGGGCTAAGGAATAATTTCACTTTGTTCTGACTGGACAAGCTGAGAAACCAGCATTACATAATTTGACATTTCTCTAATCTCAGTTCAAGTGGTGGCTAACGATCCTTGAGTCAAGTTAACTGGAAAAAGGTTAATTCAAACAGATCCAATATGTAATTTCAGAATGGAGCTCCTTTTTAAGTGATACGTAAAAAACAACTTTCCGTAGAACTTAACTTCATTAACCTATACCTATATAATCACTTTGTTTTTGAATTGTGCTATACAAATAAACTTGCCTTGCCTTGTCTATACCGGAAAATGTTATTCCTTAGCCACGTCATTAAAACTTTGTACTTCAATAACATGGGAGAACACCAAAACTATCAAAGCTTATCATATATTTTCTGATTAAAAAAGAGCGATTTTCACTGAATAGTTGAAAAACTCTTTTACTTCAGTTTAAATTCAAAACTCTCACAATAAAGACGTCACCACTGAGACCTCTTATGGTGCTGCAGGGTGTGAAAGGATTGAGGCAGAAGTCAAGGTGGTACTCCTTAGACATGCCTTAGATTGTTTTTGTTCTACCCTTTTTAATAATAGCTGAGTCATATTTGAGGAAGTTGTGATTTAGGAAGGTGACAGAAACAGAAGGAGGCGAGGGGACGTTAACGTCAGACACTGAGACCTTAAACAATGACTTCATCAATGGGAGGAGAAGGCGGATTGCTGGTCTATGACAATAAACGTGTGTGTCAGGGCGTAACTCATTGTAGAAGGAGTTTGTGCAAAAAAGAAGAAACAAAAAAATTTAAAATGTACTCCTCTAAGTGATAGAAAAGGGGATTTGTTATAAAAAAAAAAAAAAGAAATGTATAGTGTTCAACTATATCTATTGCAGAGCTGCTGGAACGATCTAACTATCTCAAAACTATTGTTTTGACATTTTGTTAACCTTCCATTTACATTTGCATCTTCCTTTATCAAGACAACTTCAGAAGCAAAACAGTGGAAGTTTTTTTTCTTTTTTGTCTTTGCGATTATGGTGCTGAAGAACAGCTCCACACTGGCCACACTGGCCTTGATGTGACACACTGGACTCAGCTACTTTGAGCCTTTTGGATCTCTGGCTTGACTAACCATGACATAAAGTTAAAAAAAAAAAAAAAAAAAAAGGATCAGTTAAAAATAGTGGATTTTCAGAATGATGAACAATCAGTTTGTAAGTCATTTCAGCAAAATAAGTCATAATCGCAGGAATTTCATATCTGGACAAGGGGCTCAGAGATGCAAGAGACAGTTTCCTACCAAAACATGAACAAATTAATCTTCTTGTAAAATAAAGCTGAAAATAAATCTAGATGGCCCCAAAAAGGAGCTAATGTAGTTGGAGTAACGTCTTTTCACAAGCTTCTAGGCTGTTATCCAAAGAAAAGGGGCCCCTCTCTCTCCATCATAATGGCTGTTTTTATTAGTTTTTAACAAAACTCTGATAGTTAAAAACAAAACAGGTTATGCTCTTTAATTTTTTTTCCTTGGTGAATGCATGTTCATAAAAGGGTATATGTATACTCAGGATTCATTAATTTCACAAGCATCTTTCTCACAATACAATTCTAAAAATCACAGATCTTCAAATGGACCTCCAAAGCCAAATTTAAGCCATCACTTCTGTATGATCCAATAAGGATTGTTTATTTTCAAGAAATAAGCTAAGTTACTTTACAAAATTGGTATATACCCACCCACCCCCACACAACTCCCAGCCCTCCCCTCATTAACCTGGGGCCTCTGTGTCCATGAAGTCAGAATCTGTCCAGTTTTCCACCTTCATTGCCAAAGAAACAAAGGCTTTTTCATTTCTGCCCTGGGAAAGTGAACAATTATAGGCATCTGCAGCACAAATAGTTGTGAGAACATGTCTCTCTGTTCAGTCTATGCACTTTTTTCTTATCTGCATAAAAATGTAAGATTCCACGCTGTTGTACATTTACTTTTGTTTCTTTTATACCTCAACTGCATCCCAACCTTTCATAATTTGCATTATACCCTTTTTTAATCCTGCCACAGGTAATAGGATCAGAAGCCAGAAACCAGGTGATGCCATGGTATTTCCATTTTGGGGAAAGACAGATGCTTGAAAGAGAGATGACATGAATGCCATATTAAAAATGCTCTTGAGTGGTGACATCACTTGTTACATCACGATAACTGCTCAGCCTGATGGATGCAGCAATATAGCGATATAGAATCATTAAAGGTTCTTTTCTAATTATAGTAACCATTACTGTCATTTGGAAATGAGGGGTGATTCACACATCCTACCTCATGTTACCCTGCTTCCTCTATAAAACAGCCTTAAGTTGTGAATGAGCAGGGACATCATACCTCATTATGTCCAAACAGCTCTGCAGTGTCTGCGCCTGCAGATTTACTAAAGGTCCCGTTCATTCTTCAACCTCTCCAGGTGTAAATTTCCAGTTGCATTTCCATTTGATATGAAAAGAGGAGAAGGAATTTGTGGCAATTGAAACTGACTCAAATCTGGTGCCTGTGAAGAGTCTGGGCCATTAAAGCTTCGGGGGGAGCAAGAGAAACAGTAGCAAGAATACAGATGGGCAGGCCTGCAGCACATCTGCTCCTGTACTTCCTGAGCTATGGGAAACCCCTTCACACTGTGAAACATCCTGAGGATTCCCTGCTAGCATTTACCAACCCAGCACGTTGCAGCTTCGGGGCATTACTTTTATGGTGAGAAGTTTCTATGCTATTTTTCTTTTTTTTTCATACTGGGCTTAATATTACTATGTTGCAACAGAAATAACTCAATAAACCTTTAGTGGGAAAGTTTAATACCTATGTGGCTCTTGTGTGGTCTCTTTTTCAGGATAAAGGCCTCATTTTCCACTCCAGCTCTGGAAACTCATACACTACAGTAACTTCAGTGGAGTAACGTGGTGTTGCGGCAAAGAGTCTAGCTTGTGATGAGAGCCTGCTGCTGGACAAACTTTCTGCCGGGAGATGCTTTGAAAAAGTTTAGGAAAGGCCTCTCTCTCTGAACCGGGGCTTTAAAACTGTATTGCAACAATATGGGAATATAAATTATATTAAAAAACACGAAGTTACAGATTTAAAGTTCTCTTGATGTTTAATTAATTGATATTAGAGTTAATGGGACTTCCACTGACACAGACGGTCCCGCTGGCCCGGAATAGCACTATACTCCTTTTTTCCAGTCTAGATAACTCTCTTGAGAATAGAGGCACCAGAGAAACCAAATGGACCAGGTCAGGGGAAGTGAAGAAGAGAAAAATAGAGAGTGGGTAAAGGATAAATCTTATTTTATCTTTTACGTATTGGTGAGAGTTGCAAGAAGAGGGTAATGTAGGTATGCAACACCATTAGTGAACTCACCATCTTGTTGCTGATCCCAGTAAGTAATTCTGTGATTTCTTGTTTTTATTTTATCTTGTCTTTGCCCACTTCGTTGATCACTCGACACTGAGCAAAGATACTACTGGTTTGGAGTGTTGTATGTTTCTGGTGTTGTTCCAAGTACGTGTTCATTGTTGGGTGGCTCTAAAATTTGTAAAGTAAATGTAGATGACTAGAAGTTCCTTGTCCATAAGCATTGCGGCTGTAGCAAAGAAATTCACTTGCACGACTATATTTGTGCTGTTTTTTCAACTGTGATGTTCTACACCTGTTCTACGCCTTCAAGCGCAAACAAATTTTTCTACAGCGTTTCTTTAAGATCTGTATTTTAAAGGAAATGCTCAAAAGTTTCCATATTTCATCACTTAAAAAAAGGAATGTATCAGGTTTTATTTTTAGCAATATCAACTTAAATTTCTGCAAACAACAGCTTGCAGAATTCTGATGACTCAGTGACACTTAAATAGACATTTCCCATTAACATCTTTAAGTAAATGGAGGAGAAAAATATGTGGAAGAAAGGTTAAAAATAAGGCATCAGAAAAGATTTTTAATGTACAATGTATCAGTCTTTTTTTGATTACAGTGATAATTAATTAAATATATGCTGCCAAACTGCCAAAAAAAAAAAGCCTTGCGGCACTTTTGACTTTAGAATATATCCAAGAATTGTATTCAACATGTCTTTACCTGCTGGATATAATAGCTGATGAGAGGAAAAGGTTCAAAAAATGTAGCTGAGGTTCCTTCATATAAACAGAGCACTTATCATCAACCACATCTTAATGCCACCTACAAAGAAGACATACTTGTTCTTTTTTCTATTTTTTTCTAAGAGGATAATTATAATACAGTGCATTTAACCATCACAAAATAAATGGGCAAAACAGTATGTTGCTGGCATAGTAATTCTTATTTCTTAAACATTAGCCAGGAGATGACGGACATGATGGCAAGTTTACCTTTTTGTGGTGGAACGCATGTACTCAGATAAGATAGTGTTGAAATGATTTATCTTTATCTCCATGACTTTTGGCATCATGACAATCAAATGATCTTTACAGAAAGTAAAAAAAAAAAAAAAAAAAAAGCACTAAGCAGCATGAAAGTGAAATAAACAGGGCAGCACAAGTTAACTGTGTCATTTCTTTGTAATTTAAAGGGGCACTTCTGCCTCTAGTGGCCGGATCAAGACAGATCCAGAGTCTGAGGAGGTAACCAAAACTTAAATAATTACTGTTCAATCATGGAAAGACTTCAATTTTGTGTCTTTGCTAATGGCTTTTTGTTGTCAGGGAGGGCTCAAAAGTAGGGAATTAAAAGCAATGTAAGATATAAAATCTATAGGTATACCCAAGAAAAAAAAGCCTGAAACACACAAACACAAGGAGTGCAAAAGGTAAGAATGGAAATAAGGCTTCTGCATAAATTTAAAGATAATCTGTCAATTAACAGGGGGAAGCAGGGGAAAATAATGTATAAACATCCATGGCTTATAGCCTTATTTAATACAGCATAAAAGTAAGTACAGTACAGAAACCGCACAGCACAGAACACAAAACCGATGAAAAATTCGCTTAGAGAGGGTATTAACACAAACCAAATCATTTTAACATAATACAGGAAATGTTGTAACTAAATAAGGACCCAAAACCAGGTCATTTTGTTTTTTTTCTTTTAATATTTTCACAAACGCCATTGATATTTACATATTACTTATTATATGTTATGAACAACTTGTAAATGTTTTCTTTTTATATTTCAGAAATTGCTATGAGACTGGGTCGTATACACAGGGTGGAGCAGGAAAGGAACCGAGTACACTTAAGTAAGTCTTGCCTTCATACGAGGTGTGTCTGCATGCAGCTCCGACACGGGTTACAACAATCCCTGTTTTTAGATGTGATCGGCCTTCAGGACTTTCAGAGGTCATGTATGGAGCGTCATGGTGCAATAGGATAGAACAACTGAAACCAGTGGCCAGGTCACACTATCAAATTTTTTCAACTCGTTCGGCTAGGTTTAGTCAAAAAAGGGATTTGGCTCATAGAAAATGAAGGGGCCTTTGTTGTCATGGGTACAATACAGCTGTATTAGACAGTGCTGTCAGAACCGAATGCAACTCCAGCTCATAATGATCTGCTTACTCCAATGACCCACGGAATAATGTTTGAGACTCACCATCATCATATTAACAGAAGCAGCTTCAGTGTCCACATAGGGGCTCAAATATAGTTCTGACATGTGGGTGACCCTGTGGTAGCGCACAGAGCCATAATTGGTAATACTATCAGGAAACTGAAGAAAATAAGTTGTCAGATTTCATTATCATTGTACAAAATATCTCAATTGTTTCCATAACATGGATATGATAATTGTTTAATATATTGATATGATGGCTGTCACAATAGGTAGAAAATGCAATTTTCCTTCACATTTCGTCTACGCTATATTGAAAATATTTTTCTAATGTAAATCAAACTAATAAGAATACAATACTGTATGAGCTCAGTTATCCCACACTCTACCCATAGCAGGAAATATTTGAGGCAAAGCAAAGTAGAAAATACTAAAGCAGACATGCAACTCATATATTCCACCCATCAATATGGATTTGTTTTGATTGCTCTCAGAAAAGTAAAAAAAAAAAAAAAAAATACAAGCAGGATTCTATTTTAAAAAGCCTCCTTTTCCATTTGTGAAGCAAACTTAGCCAAAACTTTGATTTGTAAAACAGCTCTGCAAACTTCAACCTTATTTTTAACCACATGCAATTGTGCATCAGTGTGTGCCTTTACACAAAAAGGTGCTTCATGTACATTGGTGGAGTATTTGCTGCATTTCTTAACATTTAAATACATATCCATTTGGTAAAACTTTGTCATTACATTTTATATATATATATATACAAGGTCTGTTATTGAAAGCATAAATCCATAAGCTTTAATTCACAGACTTATTGGATGGTGCAATAACATTGGATTTCATGTAAATTAAAGGTTTGCAAAGCGATAACTTATCATATTGTACAAAAAATGTTTCCTACACCATCAATGAAATAAAATTTGTAAAAACTGCAAACATTATAAAACATTAATAAAATATGTGACGTTGCCTTTATTTATATCAAAAGATGTGAATGAAAATCACAAAACAGAGTTAGTTACAGTAATCCATAATATAATATGACCCCGACTGTATTTTGATTGAGTGTCAGTTTTTAAAAGCTCATCAATTTTTTTCAGAAAAGAATAACAAATATATAGTTTGACAACGTCGTTGTTTTAGTTGTGGCCCGAACTTGGTCACCTATTTGAACTGGAACAATATTTACAGCGATCTTCTTATACTTCTCCTTACAGTTATTGTTCTTGGAGTGGAAGGCCCTTATGGCTATTCTGAATTACTCACTGGTTTCTTCTGGAAAACTCAAAGTTCCTCGTGTTCCTTTGATAACACAGGAACGGGACTGACCACATTGTTTACGCTTCAGAATAGTGTAGCCAGGGACTCAGTCTGATTTACCTGAATTCTGTGTTGGAAGGAGGCTTGTTTGGACTAATGTAATCCTTATGATCCTGACTGGTAACTGTTTAAGACGGTAAATCACACCACAAGAAAAGAGGTAACATGCACCCTCTGATTAAAGCAAAACACCTTTGGAAGTTTTTATTGGACCTTAGAAGTTGAAAAAAACTTTGTTCTGGGATTTCTGTGGTCACTGTAGTATGTGCATACCAGTATTACAGGAAATATTGCAAATGCTCAAGACTATAGGGTTAACAAAACCAGGAGTTCCCGTTTTTATTTCATTATTATGGTTAGCGCTGTTGCCTCACAGCAAGAAGGTTCCTGGTTCGATTCCCGGCCCGGTGGGTCTTTCTGTGTGGAGTTTGCATGTTCTCCCCGTGCTTGCGTGGGTTCCCTCCGGGTAGTCCGGCTTCCTCCCACAGTCCAAAAACATGCAGAGTAAGTTAATTGATCATTCTAAATTGCCCTTAGGTGTGAATGTGAGTGCATTCATGCTTGTATGTGGCCCTGCGATGGACTGGTGACCTGTCCAGGGTGTAACCCTGCCTTCCGCCTACTATGCGTCGGGATAGGCTCCGACAGACCCCCGTGACCCGGAGATGGATCAAGCGGGAATAGATAATGGATGGATGGATGTGGGACATTTCAAGCAGGTGTAAGCGTTCACAATGTCTGATTTGACATGTTGCAATCATATTATATCACTTCATCTACAGGGGGGCAGATATTTAGCTGTGCTCTATTTGACAAGTGTAACAGTTTAAAAAGTGTAATCGAAATATAAGTTGTTACACCATAAAAAGGTAACACCTAATTTGAACATAACATTTAACAACACACATTTCAAAGCAAATCTATTTGCCTAGTGAAAATTACTTATATTTTCAGGTTTAGCTTCTTGCTTACTTGTATTTTTTGTCATTAGTTGTTGGCATTGTTGAACAGTTCTGTGAGACAATGGGATAAGAGTAAACCAAAAGAAAAAATAAAATAGCAGCAATATCCTCTTTCTATGTTTACCTAATAAGCAGAAGCACTAAACCGTGTGTCCAATAAAGTGATGTTAAGAAGTTAGAAGCCATAAATGAAGGAGGAACAATTCCTGCTCTTTTCTCGCAAAACCAGAGAAGTGAAAACGAGGTTAGCCTGCTTGATCAAATTAGCGGCTGCATGATTAAGTCACAATGTTGCACATTATTCAGAAACAACACAAAGAAAAATGCCAAGACCACATGGCTGAAAGGCAGGCTTAGCATGACCTATGATATGAGGAGCCATACACATTCGCAGCACGCATTTCTTCACAAAAGAAAGAGAGGAAAAGAATTCTAGCCTCTTTTAATTGAGGACCACTGGGCACTGCGTGCAAAATAAGGCAACCAATAAAAATGAATGCCAAAAAAGGGACAGAAAAAGGCAGGAATAGCCCCTGACACGTTGCGCCAGACTGAGGGAAAGTAGCATTGTTTTTATCTTTTTGTTTGCAACAGCAGGGGGAGGCTTCCAGGGGGAGCTGAGGCATATCACATGCTTTCCTTCAACTACTGAAAGAGCAAAGAGACGGCCAAAAGCGAGACTGGGTGACTCTCAAGGTCTTTGAAGTCAAAATAATGCCACCTCATCGATCACTGGTTCAAAAGCCCCTTTCCCCTTTTATTCTTCCATTCTCCATTTTCTTTCAGTGTTTGGAAGCCTTTTTTTCCCCCCTCTTTTACAAATGAAACTTTGGAGCGGGCTACTTCACTTCCCTTGCAAATAGTCAAAACAAAAATCCTCACATAAACTGGGTTACGTAAATGTAGCATTTTCATGTGGTAGGAAGACACGTACAATCCGTGACATTGATTTACCTTTTGGAGAATTGTAAGTCTCGTTTAACTGTATAAAACGTCCTACTGGGCAAAACTAAATTTATATCACTGTATTTCACATATCACACTTCATTGTATTCTTTCAAACCATAGTTTACTTGATTGAGAGCACTGGCATGACCAACAAAATGAAACTGTCGTAAATATTTATGCACATGTATTAATGCTATCTTATATTATCTATTGGTTTCACAAAACAGATGGAGATATAAAAATACAGTTTTACCAGCATGTGTATAGAAAGGATGGAGATGCATTTGCTTGCATTCAAATAACTAATAATGAAATGAAAAATAATAACAAAATCTCAAACCTAGGTCTGAATAGATACAATATTTGCAACTCATAAAATACCTTTAACTGAACCATAATGTTGCATATCATGTGATATAATTTTTTTTTTTTTTTAGAAAAATTTTGAGTGAAGTTGAAGACTACCACATCTCATGGATTAAAGGAAAATTTGTTAATTTTGCCAATAAGAGAAAAGAAAATGATGTTAAGCCATGATCTAATGCTTTCCATGAAAACCTTTTAGCAATCCTTTCACAAAGCTGCCACCAAACATATGACCATTTTTTAGAAAAGCTAAAGTGGCATCGAAATTACCAACAACCCAGTCGGATGTATGGCTTAAATTCGTTAGTGGTGGCTTTTTTCCTCAGGAACTGCTACTCAGCTTCCCATTGATGACCTCGCCTGGGCTGTTCACAGTTAATTGCTTAAGTCATGTTTTGCTAAACGTGAACCCCTAATCGGTCTTGCTCACTCTGCCTTCCTCTCTCTGTTTCCACCCTTCCCCTGTGTTGCTGTTTAACCCTGGCTTCTTCTCTCACTCTTTCTCCCTCGTCAATGCTACTGCGCTTTTTGTGAGTGCTCCCCCACCCTCTTACATTTCCGTTGGTGGAAGTGAGTGAGCTCAGCCAAGGGTCACTGGTGTACTCCTGTTACCTCTATCCCCATGCACCACTTCTACTCGCTTCATCTTTTGCCGCAATCATCTTCACAGATCTAAATGCTTTTATCTTCAATCACCAGTAGCTGCACTATATGTGACCAAAGACACACACTGTCTTAATGCTGGTGCAACACATACATGTAACTCCTGATCATAATTAGAATAGAATGTTGCCTATTTGCAGCCTTATAAAATGTTCACAAGCTACCACATCAAACATCTAAAGTGAAAAACTCGAAAAGTAATGGCTGTGGAACTAAAAGACTAAAGTTGGATTCTTTTTTTTTCTTAGGAAACCATCGATAGTACTGCTCCCAAGAATGTCTGCCAGATGTTTCAAACTTACAGCAGTGTCATGTCTGAAACTGCGTGTGTCCATAAAGGCAAAAATATCCATTTGCATTCTTTTTGTCAGGATTGTAAAGCATATGTATGTATGTTTTGGTAAACTAATTTCTAAGGAAGTCAAAGAAAAAAAGCCCTGTTGCAAGAAAATTAGAAGACTATTTTGAACTCTATTCTAGTCAAGAAAGCTTTTATTATCCCATTGTCAAATATGTGTTTGCTTTTATATATATATATATATATATATATATATATATATATATATATATATATATATATATATATATATATATATATATATAAATTGTAGCTGTAGCAGCCTTCATTTGGGGTAGAAAGAGGGGGAAAAAAGAGACAAGCCAGGATATCCCTCCAGCCTGAAAGCAATGGGGCACACAGTTTATGATGATAAGTAAAATTATTGAGCCAGACTACAGTGCAGCTATGCACTGTAGTTCACTGACCTCACTCTTATTAAATCTTGTGGAAATGACACAAGGCTGTTCTAGTATTACCCACTCAGTACTAAACACATCAGTCGGGTCCTTTATGACTTCCTGTTATGTTGTTTATGATGTACATGTCAGACTGCAGTTGCTCATCAGTCCCGTGTGTAAGTGCTTCCTTTCTAATTTTGCTTTTAGAAAAAGTTAATGTTCTATTCTTGAAATACCTTGTCCTGAAAATACTGTTGTTTGGCATCTTAGAGTTCGACATTACCATTAGTGGCATGAAATCCCAAAATAACAGTGAAATAACATTTTTAATGTAGCCATAACTGCCTTCATTAACATTTTTATCATTTATTTCTATCATCCTTGAAGAAGTGAAATGAGGACCTGCACCATCTGCCTCTCATCATGTGTTCAGGTCATGCTGCTCTGCATCTTTCAGACAATAATACAATTTCCCAGAAAGTCCTCTTTCAATTTGTTGAGTTGCTGTCATCATGCGTCACTGTGAATGGCACAGCTGTTCAGAGCAATGAAGATGGTAATGTGACTGACCAAGAGTGAATTAACTTATCACAACAGCTATCCTTCAAAAACAGAATAATTATCACTGCAGTACAGCAAAAGCTGCAATAAAGAATAAGGAAAGAATTGAGTCGTACTCATAAAACAGTGGTGCATGTGGACTTGTTTACCAGCTGAGGCCCAGCATGACAGGGAAAGACAGCAAAGTCTACAAAACTGACAGAAACTACGGAAGAAGAAAGAAAAAGTCAACATTAGTGGTGAAATCGGAAAAGTAGTTTTAGTAGAAAACATTACACTCAGACGTCAGCTTCAACTTCATTCTCAACATTACTACCTGCATGAGGTTGACTGAAAAGAATTTTTGTTCATAATGAACAATAGATTTGAAAAGAAGAATGTCCACAAATGCACATGGCATGAGTTTCTCAAGATTCTAGATGTTGTGGGGTTGGATTGGTTGGCAAGCCTCTTTAAAACTGCATAAACATTGAGGGCAGTGCCTCTGGATTGGCAGACTGGGGTGGTGGTTTTTTTAATTTCCAAGAAGATGGAGCGGAGACTGTATTTCAACTACCATGGAACAAAACAGCAGGGGGACTGAAGAGGGGCGGAGGGGATCTAGTTGGGTGATGTGTGGATTTCATCTCTGCTTCTTGCAGTTGAAGTGGTCCTACTGGTGTCATTGAGGGGGGATCATTAGGTCTTGCTTGAGCAGTTTGTGATTGGGTGTGAAGTGGTGGGAATGAAAATCTGCACCTCAGTGTAGCATCTGCAATTGCACATTTGACCTGTTGTGGTGAACCAAAAGACAAGACTCCATTGACCAGGTGATCTATGTTCCAACAACCGTCCATGGCTATGAACTGTGGCTAGTGATAAAAACAAAACAAGATCACATTTGCAAGTGGCTAAAATTAGTTTTTCCTTCAGGGTCGGTGGACTCGTGGACCTTAGAGATAGCTAGAGAAGTTTAATCATCTCCAAGGGGCTCAGAGTAGAGCTGCTGCTCCTCTACATCAAGAGGAGCCAAGTCAGGTGGTTCAGAAATCTGGGTTGGATGCCTGGATGGATTCATGGAGAGGTGTGTTAGGCATGTCCAAAAAACTGAGGAGCCCTAAGAAGACCCAGGACATGCTGGAGAGATTTCATTTCTCAGCTGGCCTGAGAACACCTTGGTGTCCTCCCAGAGGAACTCCTCAAAATAACTTATATTGTGCTGGTCAGGCTCTTTATGTGCAGAGATCGTTTTGTCTGAACCTCACATTTGCACACAAGAAGTGATATTGAGTGTTTTATTATCTGTCCTCTCTGAAAATAGATCATATCAATATGTTGCATTAAAAGTGCAATAAATGAGCTCACAAAACCTCTGGGATTCAGTTGGAAGTCAAAACTGCAAATGAAATCTACCTTGGAGCCTTATAAGCAGCTTGTAGATATCCGTGTCTTTGGAAAATCTAGAACAAGGCTGATTCTGGTTTCCGCTCACTCTTCGTAGGAGGGTTTTTAGCCAAAGCTTGTTAGTGTATTCAGTTGAAGGAAATCTGGAAGTTCATCAGGTCTGTGTGGCAGGGTTTAACATGTGCTAACATGCAAAGTTGGTCCAACTGCTACGTGACTCAATTATATGATTTATTGACGAACATACGCAGTGGTAGAGTAACAGTGCTTCAGGCTGAACATGCAAAAAAAAAAAGAAAAAATAGAAACCTAGTTCAATCCACAGTAGATGACAAAACGAAATGAAACATTAAAGTTTTTGTAAAGGGCTCTGTGGACTACTTCTTAAGACGGATCATTCTGAATTTCAAAGCAGCAGCTTCACAAATTCAGCAACGAGTTCATTCTTTTTAATATTTTTGCCGCATGTGTATTTGCAGGGGATGTCTGGCCTGTCTCTGACTAAAGTGTTTCATAATGCTGTCCTAAAGAATCAAGATGTTTGTGTGGGAGAGAGCGTGTCTTACGGGATAATCAGTGTACCAGTTGTGCCATAATGGCTTGCATCTGTTTGTAATAGACTTCAAAACATGTAACCCCTGCCCTCCCCCCTAAATTTATCCACTAATGTGTGTAACTACAGTTTTACCTACAGTCACTTTTGGCACAACGTTGTTGACATTCATTCTCTGTCTACCCTGAGCTAGGATGGAGGGGTGTGTGTGTGTATGTGGTCACTGGGCCCTGCTATGATCGCCATCACGTATTTTCTTTCTGTGGGGATACACTTGTTTCAGTCATGATTTCATGCGGACTGGCAGGGAATCAAACCACTTCGATACCGTCTGAAATTGTTGCTTTAACACTGCTGAGGAGATTAGGGCATTTCAGTGTTGTTTTTGATAAGATTACAGTACGTGCATTATCCTGCATCTCTCTTGGCTGCACTGGCAAGTCTGAAAACAGGTTTGATGAGGAGTGTTTAGGATTGATTGAGGAAAAAAAAAATTGCTCCAAACCAACTCAGACACACATACAGTTCAATTAAAAAAAAAACATGCTTGCACTCATGAAGCATATGATTATATGCATGTACACATCAATGAAATGACAAAAGAATTGAGGCAATTCCATTAACTTCTGTAGCTTTCTTCTGTAATTTGAGTAATTTGTTTTTGATCACATGTTGACAGATACTTGTCTCTGTACCAGTGTCTACAATAAAACAAAAAAAAAAAATCATTATCCACAATGTTCATGGCATTTATGCACAACCCATTACACAAAGATATTTATGCTTTGCCTCCATTAGCTTTGAGCTTCACCATCATCTACTGGGAGCAAAGTGATGCTTTGGTCAATAATTAACACCTCTGGACCTTCCAAAAATGCAGTCACACCGGCCAAACATCATTAAACAAACCGGGAACTAGGCACTTTTGTTGCAACTGTTACACTTGCTTGAGGTAAACTGTTAATGCCCTTACAAGATAAAATAAAATCAAGCTGGATGTCTGAGGAGATGCTCCAGGTTTCTGTCAACACACCATAAAACTGAGTGTAGCTCCATATTAAGTAATGTTTCATGTAAAACTTTCTGAATGAGCAAGGGAAAGTAACTTGCTAAATGGAAAGCTCCTCAGAATGTATTATATGTGTTTCGTCATAGTTAAAAATAGTTTCTACTGCCAGCCAAAGTAGGAACAATAGTTTGACCGAGTGGATGCCAACATTTACAGAAACAATCAGTGAGGGTAATTAGAATCATTGTTCTTTCCTTCATACAGTGTGATTGGCCTGCACTACCTGTGTTAAGGAAATGTAGCAGCAGTCTAGTATTATATATGCAGAGATACATGCATGGACGCTTCTGTTAGTGCCACGGAAGTGAAAAACAGCGGAAGATATGACAGGTAGAAAAAAACAAAAAACAAATGTTACCGACATTTTCACGTTTCCTTCCCCCTCCCCCCATTTCATACAGACCCACTACACCTGAACTCGTCATCACTGGGCTTTTAAAAGTGTCGCCAGAACACAATAAGATACTGATACTGGATTTAAAAAACATTTCAGTCAGCTAGGTCAATTTGGGGTTCACACATCTGGGGACCTAAACCTCCAGTCATACCCATAAAAGAAAAAAAAAAAAAAGTCATGAAGCTGCTCATTAAAAAAATATGCCGTAGGCATCAAAAACACTAGTTTAACCTATTTGACAATTAAATTAAAAAAAAATATAAAACTCATACCTTCCCTCAAAAACCCAAGCATAATTCATCACATCTTTCACATGCATCCATCTCATGCAGGTGGGGGCCAAGTTGCTGGTGGGAGCTTAATGCCAGGAAACAATGACCCTTATCATTCCTAAACACATGCAAGCCCTCACAAGAGAAGCCCTGTCAGGCGTCACTCTGACGACATCCCAGTCGTCTTTTGTCAATGCGGGCCATCGTGGGAATGATGCATGCTCTCCAGTTTCTAATCTTCTTCCAGTTCCTCATGCGAAGCATGAGCAAGCACTACCAACTGCACCTGATTGGCAGACAGCTCTTATTAATAGCACCTGTATGTGACAGACTGTAACAAATAAAGAATACATACATTAAAAAAATAAGAGAGCGAAGAAATACATTCATCAAAGTGACACCTTAAAAAAAAAAAGAAAAGATCTCAAAACATTTTTTTAAGCCTGCCAATTCAACAACAAATGCCAAAGTGAGAGTTAGAGCTAAACTCCTCAATGGTGTCCTTGCAGCCGCTTACCTAAGCAGTCTCTTGGGAGGATCTGAGGATGGCAGTGCCTTGGATTTATACATGCGACCTGACTATTATTCATCCTCGGTCATTCAAGATAGTCAGGCTTTTAAAGGTTAATTGCACTAGCTAATTGCTCTCCATCCCTTTTGCTAACGACGGTGCGTTCTTCAATGATGTCATCGACTGGCTGAACCAAAATATATTTCCAACCACTTCGGTGATGGCTCCACACTTGAGAAGGACACAGCAGTGTCCAGTCGGTTGTGCTGTGGAGAAGCAGACGTTTGGCAACGTGAGCGAAGGGACGACAAGCCAAAAACCATTTTTCTACCACTGGTTTACTTTAATTAAAAAGCTCTTTATTACACCTAAAACTGCTAGCATCAGAATTCACAGTGGCAAAGAATAAAGCCCTGAATATACAACCACATACAGAGTTAATAGTATAAAAACAGCTACGAAGCAACTGGAGCATTTTAACGTATCATAAATTACACAAATCAATCGAATTAATTTTTCCAATAATAGTCCAGCACTTATCATTTTGTAACAGAAAGGGTGTCTATTATTTAGTTTATGCTTCTATTGCTCCACAACACTAAACATAATAATGAACATAATAACTTACATTTCAATTATAGTGATATGTCCTTTATGTATGTTTTTTTTTTTTATTTCAGTAATTAGCCTTTAATCTTCTCAATGAAGCCTTATTTTAACTTTACTGATTTTTTTCAGACACCTTTTCTGGGGTATGTGCACCAATATTGATTGTTTATTGGTGTTTTAACAAACTGGCACTTTAGGATATTTTTAAAAGTGGAAATAACTGTAAAAAAAAAAATGGTTGTTTTTCTTTTCTAACACTCAATAGCAAATAATGCACTTGAACTCAAAATCTGAGCACCTAAAACAACTCAACCTGTAATGTGCCATGTGTCGCATCTGGCAGCCTGGACACTGGTGCAACACAATACTGGTCTGCAGTCTGATGTACCACAACGTCGCTTCAAGCAGAAGTCAGGAGTGTTTTTGTGATGGAGTTAAGTTTTACTGTATTTTTTAATGCAACAACTGGGGTATAACTTAAAACACTGCGTCTAACGATCAGTCTTTGGAAATGTCCTTTTCATCATTAACAGACATTGGGCACTTTGCTTTTGATTCGTTTTTCAGTCAACCTCCAAGTTCAGATGAAAGAGTAAATTTAAAGTTACATTACCTACTATAATTTTCCACAGCAAGCTAATTTTTAGTTAGAATAATGTTAGAAATTTATATGGATCAATTTACACCTCTTACTAGACTATAAACTCTCAGTCTCGTTTTTATGCTTGCCTTTGGGTTGACAGCACACGTGGGGAGAGAGGAAAGTGGAAAAAAAGAGGGAAAGAGCGAGAGCAGAATAGAGTCGGCAGAAAAAGAGAGCAAGAGGATGAAGGTGAGCAAAAATATTCAGGTCTCTGACATCAAAGTTAAGAGTGTACCCTTTCTACAGAAAATTGTAATTGTAATGACTGTGAAAATACATTATTTCATAAAGATTCCTATACCTAGCCATTTCTATCTAGCAGCTGTATGGCAGTGGCATTAACAGTGATGTGAGTGGAGAAACATATTGGATTGCACTACATGTAGAAGGTCTTTATGTTTGAAAAAAAATTTGCGTGGCAACGTCTCAGTACAGTTTCTTGTCTTGCAACTCCTCTGTTGCAGGTTTCTTAAAAAATTTCCAGTCTATAGCTTTAGTGTTGTGGCAACTTCATTAAAAACCGTCTGCCTATATCTACTCTTTACTGTCCTGTAAGTAAAACGCATGGTAGTCAAAGACAACAGATAAAAAAAGAGGTGTGCCTCTTGGGAAAGTCTTTCAGAGGTCCTGCTGCACCTTTTGTCTCCCTGCGTCAGTGGCACATCCTTTCTGAGAACCTTGTCATAATGAAAACAGTTGTTATCTAGCTGTAGGCAGGCAAAGGTGGAAGTGTAGATTCAGGGGTTTGGGAACTGGCCTTTTGACCAAATATACTCAATGCAATGCCTCGGGGATTCCAGCTGTGTGAAATGACAGGAAAACAGTAACAAAAAAAAAGAAAGAAAAAAAGTTTTTTCTTTTCTCCTCCCTGAGAGGACTCTAGATAAAAATGTCTGTTGAACCTGTGCAGCTCAAAAAGACCTGTTACATAGGTCCTTTTTAGGAAATGAGCATGCAGTACCCATTTATGGTTATCATAAAGCAGAGTGAACCCTGAAAGGCTACTCAGCTTAAGGATGATGTTATCTCCCATTAAGACTTCCCACATTTATCGCTCAGAAAGCTCTATCAGGCGGCAGGGTGGCCCAGTGCCTTTCCATCCATCCATCTGCTAAATCTGCATTAGACTTTCCAGGTTCACTGGGGTGAGGAATTGAGGTGGGGCTGTAGCCTATCTCAACTCTCACAGCGTGAGAGGCGATATACAAGGTTCTGGTCCATCACAGGGCCACACGCAGACAAACAAACCATAGACACTCTGATTCACTCTTATATACAATTGAGAATTACTAGTCAACCTTACACAATTGTGTTTTACTGTGGTAGGAAGACAGGATGCCTGAAGAAAACCCACACATTCCCAGTACGCAGAAGTTCACTTTTGCTGTCTTTTAATTACAGTGCCCGCTTTAAGCATCTAAACAGTTCACTTAAGTCAAAGATCTTGTCATATTAAGGCATGCACTACTTTTTAAAATTCTCTAGCATTTCCCAAAGCTGACTATTTATAACGGACTATTTATAACTTCAAACTTGTGGCCAATATGCTTTGATTCGCTGGTAAATTTGGTAATTATTAAGTAATTATGATATAATGATTAGGTAGTTATGGTCTCGGTGTGTCATAAAAAAAAATTAAAAAGCACTTCTCAGAAAAATAAAAACAAAAAAGAGTGCAATGAATTATCAGGATGACTGCTGGGCACACCCTGTTTTAATTAAGAAACATTCTGGAGTAAAAACAACTCAAGGTTTATTATTAAATGGTTAAGAATGTAAACTTTGATTACAATCCAAAATAATGTGAATCAAAGCTGTTTTGAGTTATAATGGAAAATGTGTTTCCAACAAAACTGGTAATTAATGTTAGCACAAGGGGCTATGGAGCTTTATCAACATAACTATTTAAAATCTCTGCCAAGAGTCAAACACGTCATTCCTGATAGGTGACAGTGCTGATAAGGTTTCTACGGACAAACTACGGTAGCATTAAATTTTGCATGTTCAACAAAATGCTTAAAGAGCATTGTTTTTACAGGTAAATGCTATCTTGTTACATGATGTTAACACTAGTATGAATCCATATATATATATATATATATATATATATATATATATATATATATATATATATATATATATATATATATATATATATATATAAGCAACATGAAATACATAAACTTCAATTTCAATTTTCAATTTTATTTATATTGCGTCTATTACAACACAAGTTGTCTTTAGCCGCTTTCCAGAGACCCAGAACATGACCTTAACTTACCTAATCTATTCATCTATTAATAAAACAAATAATTTAGGAACAAATACAAAATTAAAAATGTTTTTCATTCCAATATATATTCAACACAAAAGAAGGATTTCTTTTTTTTTTTTTTTTACCTTTTCTTTTATGCCAGGCATTAAAAAGGTTCAGTGTAGTTTTTCCCTTTCCACAGTCGCCTGGTGCTTGCTCAGGACGAGGGATCGTATCGAAATGTTTTGATGCAATGTGTTGGTTTCCTTAGCAAAGCAAAAATTATTATATAACTGTCTTTGTATTAATTGGGATAATTTGGCATAATAAAGCTGAATTGCAGTGAAATTAATTATGACAAATAAAAATGTAGAATTCACTCAGGAAATCATAGACAATACTCCAGGCTAAAGAGTAACAATGCCATCAAACTCTTTTGTCGATGCACCGTTTTGGAACGAGGGTTCATTTGTAGTCATGTATTCACCCACAACCATAGCTGAACGATGCAAAATGTGTCAAATTAAGTTTATCTACATAGAACATTAAAAACAACCTCAGTTGACTAAAGTGCTGTACATAATAAAACCAATGTAAAGACACATCGGTAAGTTGGTGTGGGCCGGACAGCACAACAAATGTGGACAAAACATTAGTACACAATGAGCTGGGTCTGTGCAGGGTATTAGTAGGCATGAGACCAGGTAAAATGGATGAGGGTGATGAGGGCACATGTGCAGTCCATGGTGAGGAGAACTGAGGTATGCTGGGAGTTGTAGTGTCAGGACTGGTGATCAGAAGGCTGGCGATGCTGACCGTGGTAGCGTGGGGGGAGCAGGCATGACAAGATCAACAGTTCTAAAATGTGTGTATATATATATATATATATATATATATATATATATATATATATATATATATATGTGTGTATATATATATATATATATATATATATATATATATATATATATATATATATATATATATATATATATATATATATATATATTTCAGCAATTCAGTGTCAAACTACGCTCTGCACATCATGACATCATGTTTCAAAAATGAAAAGTTCAGTATTCCATGATTTACAAGTCACAGCATTTTGTGTTTATTTTATCATTTATTGTATTTTATTCTGGCATGCCACGTCTTTTTTGTAAACAGGGTAAAACTACATAATGCTACTTTCCTTGATAGTCTTGCTTATATCACCATGTCTCCTCTGTGATGTGTGTAAAACACTGGCACATTCGCACATACTAAGCAGCTGCTCCACAAGACAAAACAATAATGAACTTCACAGCTGCAAATGACACACAATCAAGACATCTATTAGATGTGACAGTGGCCATATTATTGTACAGGCAGTCTCCATGTTTTACCAGTGGACCCTCCCTGTAAAATCAACATGATCAAACAGCAGAGAGGGTTCGTGTGTACATGTTCCAAAACATTGTAACACTCTGGCCTACCTCTCTTTCAAAGCTCTCAGAGATTAGATTGGGCAGGTAACTCCATGGAAACACATGATTAGGTTTAGGTTTGAGGTTAGGAAAAGGTAATGTTGCAACTGAAAACCTGATGTGACCAAACGTTAAGACCTTTAGAAGGTTTTTCCCAGGGACTGGGCCAAGGGAACAGGATGGGAATGGCAGAAATTGCCTATTATTGCTATAAATCCCCCAAAACACAGCATAGGAAATGATTTATGTGCATAAATTTGCCTAGAGGGGAAAAGACGGGGGATCACGTTACTGTTTCTGTGTTTGTGCATCTGGGGTTCACGGGTGGTGCGTAACAGATCTGAGTGTACACACACCTAGGGTTTTGCATGGGTTGGCAGAGACATCTCTCATGTCATCAGATCATTTGACCTGCATATACAATGATCAGACAAAGCCCTTTAATGTGTGTGGAAAATTATCTCTTTTTGAACTTATGCGGACTGCTAAACGTAAGTAGGGAAATGTTAGTGTAATTAAAAATATCTTAAAAAGATATTGTTATCTTAGGAGCATTAAAAACTTGCTTCATTGCAGTTCTGCAGAATATACAGCTTTCAGATACGAAAGCTGTTACTTAGATCTTGCAACAGCTGCCACATGATGATAAATAACTCCTGTTTTCTCATCTGTCCTTCTTTTCCTCTAAGCTACAGCTGCAGCCTCTGAAACTAAGCAATTTTCTATTTAAATGAAGCATACTAAAACCTTTTTCTTTTTTCCCCAAAAGGTTTACACTAGGGTTTTAATAAAATGCCTGTTAGATGTTTTGGTTAAAATAATTTAGGCATACAGTACAACAGTTCCCTTTTCAGCCATTTCTTTTATAGAAGCTGGTTAAGGTGGGTGGAGTTAACATCTCAGCTCCACTCCACCCTCTTTTCTGGAAGGTGTGCCTCTTTGAAATCAGCTCTACCCACTTTAAGCATATTATAAAATGCACCAAGACGTAAAGCTGGATGAAGATACAGATGGGAATCTGGATAATTGTACTGATGTGACAGTACCATGCAAATCTGAAAAAGGTGTCACTCAGTGAATAGTTCAGGTTAAGGTGGGCAAACTAAATGAGGTTATGTGATCTCCCCTAAATATACTACTTATCTTTGACTAGACATAGAACTTAGATTTAAAATCCTTTCCATGAGTCTCCACGAGGAGATGACAACAAACTTTCAAATTGCACTTTTTTCCTTATGACCGCCGTTTCTTTACTTCCAATGATGACATTTCTGCTGCTCTGTCGCTTTATTTGACACTCAGGTGAGACACAATGAAAAAAAACGTAGTCAGTCGTCATTAATTGTCATGACCTTATCGTCTTGCGTCATGATCAGATTTAGTTAAATAAATCAGTGGAATCCCAGGTAGGCAGATGAAAGTCATTTTTGGATAATGACGTCTTTGGAAATTGTGGAATTCTTAGATAATCAGTTTTAATGTTTTAAAGATGGAAGTAAAATAATAAACCATAAAGTCACAGTGATTTTGAGCATGCATGGGTGTGTCAAGCCACAATCAAGCAAATGCAGTCCACACCAGATTTCATCAATATCGCTTCCACTTCTCTCCAGGCTTTATTTTTTTAACTTCGTGTCAATATGACCAGAATTTTTTTTCTGTTGGCCCACTATTGGTTCACCTCCACGTGCAACCTGATTTGATGGCACCTAAAGGCTTTTTGTTCACAATTTGACCGTCTGATCGTCATGTTGCAGCCAGGAAAGTTTACATTTTCTCAACTCCTGACGTGAGCATTGCTTCCAAAGCAGTGCTACGCACCCATGATTAAATTCAGCAACGCTTGAAGTCACCCCCCCCCTCAAAGTCAATAAACAGCAACACTATTGACAGCTGCAAAGTGTATGTGTGAGCCAATTTACAATCAATAAATCAGCCAGTCTGCTTTGTGAAGACTTCATCTCGACCTAAGTCCTTTTAACCAATGCTGTGCCTTGGCTTACTATTAGTCAAAAGCTACTTATTTCTGCTTTTCCAAAATAAGGGTTGCCACCTTTTTCTTTTTTTTTTTTAAACATTGGATGTCCTTCCTGACAAGACCCTCCTATTTATCCAGTCTTGGGAACAGCACTATGAGGAGGGCAACTGACTACCCATGCTGCCACTGCTGCTTTAGTTTATTATCAGTCAGTGAATAGGAAAAAGGAAAAAAAAAAAGAGAGAAAAAAAACAGCAATGCTTTTCATTAATTATTCTAGTAGTGATAATAACTCGCAATCAGTGGTGAGGCTGTTTTAGCACATCCCACACTGGATATATGCAAATATTGGATGCAATTAAAAACACCTATTCTTCTATTTACTCAACACACAATTAGGTCATGAACTGCCAGTGAATAGACTGGAAGCAAATTAATTCCTGTGTTAAAAAAGAAAAATCATCTGTGACCCACGTTTTTTTTATTATTATTATTTTTAGCAGAAAAGACATATTAAAGAAAGATAATCTAAATACAGTTATTTGAACAGTTTGTGCAGATATACAATACAAACTAATTATATACATTTCTATACTTACGAGTGGTATAATCAATGAGTAAGTGCGTTGGATGCTTTGATCTATAATTTCCATATTGTTAGAATTTTTAGTATTGATTGAGATGTCAAATTAATGATCTATGGTTATCTACCTTATGTTCTCCTGCAGGGTAAATGTTTTGAACTATAACAGAAAGCGTTACGATTTTCTTGCTCTTATTACGCCCTTGTCCCACTGACATGAGCTATAATTAATGACTGTACATGCTGTGCTTGATATCTGCCAAAGATCATTATTTCCGGGCCCCGGTGGAATGCTTATCTATCATTTATCTGATGGCACCTGTGACTGCAGGAAAAATATCACTGCATTAATGTGTTCTCTGTATTTGAAAGTTCATGAGGCTCTTCAATAAGACATTCCTTTCAGTAGTTAGAAGTTAGAAGGAGTAGTTAGAAAAAATTTAATATTTATATATGCATTTAATAAATTCAAGTTAACATAAGCACGGTGGCTTAGTGGTTAGCACTGTTGCCTCACAGCGAGAAGGTTCCTGGTTTGATTCCCGGCCCAGTGGGTCTTTCTTTGTAGAGTTTGCATGTTCTCCCCGTGCTTGCGTGGGTTCCCTCCGGGTACTCCGGCTTCCTTCCACAGTCCAAAAACATGCAGGGTAGGTTAATTGATCATACTAAATTGGCCGTAGGTGTGAATGTGAGTGTGATTGGTTGTTTGTCTTTATATGTGGCCCTGCGATGGACTGGCGACCTGTCCAGGGTGGACCCCTGCCTTTTGCCTACTATGAGTCGGGATAGGCTCCGACAGACCCCCGTGACCGGATTAAGGTATAGATATAGGGGTATAGATAATGGATGGAAGTTAACATATGCATGGAAGCAAATTTGAGGTTTGAAAGTTGAGAAAACTCTACTCAAAGAAGTTTCAGGAAAGCAAATGAAGACTCTGCAGGATGATTTTGCAGAATCTGGAGTAATGGTACTATATGCTGTTCTGCTGCGCAGGTTTATCTGCACAAATATGACCTACCTGGAAGAGTCGTCAAATGGAAACCAGTTTTTTAAAATCAGGTTCTGTGAACAAGAATCACATCCTTTTAGAGTCAAGTCCTGCCTGAATGCCTAAAGAAGGTCAAAAAGTATAATAAAACTAGACTGTAATTAGCAGAGGTGTGTGTGGAAAAAAATGAAAAATGAGACAAACACTTCCTCAATGCTTAAGCAAAGATGTGGAGTAATCATGATTTGAGATGTGCAGTGAAATTCTGAAAGCAAATGTCAAACCATTTACAAGAAAGAAAAGATAAGAAAAAAATAAAAGAGTAATTCTGTAGCAACATAAAAAAATGTATAATAAATAGAACATTTTTGGTCTAAGACTATGCATTAAGTATGATCTGAGGAATAATAGAAACCATTCTTTTCTCTCAGGGAATGGATTTTATATGAGGAAGGTAAAGTCAGACTCAAAGAAAGTTTTGAGAGGAGGAGGACATGAAGACATTATAGGGCTGTTTGACCTTTATTATTATTCTTCCACTTCCTCTGTAGTAAAATAACCCTCTCCAAAGTTACGGTTACTATGTTGTTAGTGCCACTTACACTTTTCTGCTAATTTATGACACAATTTTGATATTTTATTACAGAGCTCAGAAGTCTCTTTTTTTTCTTTCACTTCTTTGAAATGTTGTATTACATCACAACTGATGTCTTAAATTGAAACCTCATACAGCTGAGCATTGCGCATGTTTCACCTAACACCAGTAAACACGAGGAGTTCCGGTCCAATGACTTCACACAACACAAAATCACTGCTATGGCCTGTTGGCCTTTGATGCCCCATTAAGTCAAGGCGAAACAAGTAGAGCAGTGAGTGAAAGAGAGGAGAGAAAAATAACATTTGGTCTTTACACCAGGACCGGGAGGAAAACAGTTCAACACTGCACAGACCCCTGGAGCCCTTCTGTGCCTGACTTTCCACAGGACCACCTGAAAGGCAGCTCTACAAACCCAGAGATCTGTGAGAAAAATCAGGGGTTCTCTTTAATGGACAACGCCCTTGCCATATACTCATCAGGCTCAGCTTCTCTCTGAGCACCGAAGGTTCACACTGTTTTGATGTGGTCAAGCCCAGACCGTGTGCACACATGATTTAATTACACTCAGTCGTACTTGTGCAGGGAATTAATTCTGCCTTTGTCAACCGGTTTCTCATTTGCATGGCTGGTGGGTGAATATGAACAAGTATTGCGGGTGCTCCTACAAATGACTTCAAAAAGATAGTACTAGCATTATCTCATCCCTGCACCCCTTTTCTTAGCTGAATAGGTCTGTGTTTATACTGTGCAGATGGCTCATCTAACTCTGCGCTCTCACCAAGCCGGGTCCAAGACTAACATTATGAAATGAGCAGCACAAATTACTATAAAAATAGAGGGCTGCTTTAAAATAAACCCAGCTGATTTTACATTTACTGAAATATTAGCTCATTTGAGCCTCCTTCCACATTTTTTTAACCACAATCTCTCGTTCTCCTTTCTTCACCTTTTAGAATCAAATATAAACAACCGACCAGAGGCTGTATTTTTTTTTTTTTTGACTGAACTAAATGACTGAATGACTGAACTAATATTTCCTTTTTCAAAAGATCAAGTACTGCTTTAAATGAGTGACCTGTTGTATAATGTGCACAAACATATATACTAACATATATGAGGTATTCGTCTTTTTCTACATAAAACACAATTTGAACTGTGTTGTTTAAATGCTTTGAAGAGTTGAAGATGTTTTATTAATATTGCCATTTAAATGATTAATGATAAACGCCTACATAATGCCCACTATGCTATATTCTCTGTTTTCAGTACCTTGATTATGTCGATGTTTATGAAAACGAATGTCATGTCTTCTTCTTTTAACCACGGCTCTCTACTTTTAGATCCAGTGCAACTAAGAAAGTGTATCATAAAGTAGTGTCCACCTTCTGCATCAGCGCTGTGTAAACTCAAAAAACACACGCATACATCCACACATATACATACATCCCTGCTTGACCCCAGTCAGCTTTACGTCCCATTTTATTTTCCGGGGTTTGTTCCCGTGTGCTCTATCATCTCCATAATGATGATGAGGTTGAAGCAGGTGCAGAAAACAGGTGGGTGGATTTTTCTTGTTGCATTTTGTTTAGATCTGCTCTCACATCTTTGCCTTACGCAGACTGTCACTTAATGGTATGCGTTAGTTATCACCTCCTTTAGTATTTATAATACCTGTTTCCTTAAATTCAACCTTTGCTTACATTTATTTAAATCAGTTTCAATTTTCATAGTGTTACCATGATGCAGCAAAGC
The DNA here is from genome assembly GCA_014839995.1 of Xenentodon cancila. Lineage (NCBI taxonomy): Eukaryota > Metazoa > Chordata > Actinopteri > Beloniformes > Belonidae > Xenentodon > Xenentodon cancila. The sequence continues at coordinate 10,991,594 of CM026206.1, forward strand.
TGTCCCATGAAAAAAACAAAAATCAAAAACAGGCCTGCTTCCTTGTACACTCCACATCTTAATCAAACTTAATATTAAGGCGCTATTAAGTCGTCTTTGCAAAAGAGAATGTTGTGAGGTTAGCTGTGCAACTGAGATACACACATTTAATTTTTCAGTTGTCAATACTGAAACCACAAGGTTTAAACAAATAGGTAATGCCAACGGCTAAATAGCAAGACCAGTTTTTAACACAGTTCCCAACCGAAATTAACAAAAATTTGCAGGAATTCCATTGTGGATACATTTTTTCTTGCGTGGGTTGTCTCCAAGTACTCCTGCTTCCTCCCACGGTCCAAAAACACGTATGTTAGTTTAACTAGTGATTCTAAATTGCCCATAGGAGTAAATGTGTGTGTCTTTGCGTGTACATATTTGGCCCTGCGATGGCCTGGTGCCTTGTCCATTGTGTACCCCTGCTGGGAGACCTGGGTTAGGCTCCAGCAGATCCCAGTGACCCTAAATAGGAATATGTGGGTAGATGGATGAGGGCAAATGCTTGTCATATGCAGCTGAGATTCAAAGTGGGAACTTTTTTGCTGTGAGGCAGGAGAGCTCAGATTCCTAATATGCAAAACATAAATAGTGGTACAATAATTGCCAGGTTATTTTAGGATTAGAAAAGCTGCAAAATAGAAATTTATTTAATTCATACTTTCCATTTTTGCCTTGCTGTCATGAATAAGAAAGCCAGCAGCCCAGACCATTACTTAAGTGGAATGGTATCATATAACTGATCCATCTGCTTTGCAAATGAAGCTTTGTGTGTTTGCATGTTGCTCAGCTACAGGACCGATTGGTCTTCTGCAACATATTTGGAATATGAAGACTGCTTTGCACTAGAAAGATCTGTAGACTTGTCGTTGTTGTCCACACCCCTTTTTGCTTAATATCAAAAGTGACAGATATCCAAAAAAGAAAAAAAAAAGTTTTAATTATACACGTGCGAATGTATTGAATTAGTTTTTTGGGACCTCTTTTAGATTTTTGACAAATAAAAATAGTGCTGCTGAAGGAAATGGTGAAGGGAAGTGAATGATATATCACTTTGTCTTATTATTTTTGTGTGGCAACCTCATTTCAATGCAGACATGAATACATTTTTAGTTTTGCTCTGTTGCTGAGACCATTATGCTGGATTGTTTTATCATGCAAATGAGCAATGCCACATAATGAAAGTCGCAGAAGTCTGTGATTGTTGTATTTCTGTCGGCTGTGATTTTATCTTACTACACAAGACTTTTTCTCCCATTCATATATTATATTTTCCAACAGTGCTTGCATTCCCCTGTGCTGTGTGAACTATTATGATATTACTGTAAAGTATAAAGCAGAAACTACAGCAGGGAGAGAGGACATTTTGCGTGATGCATTTATTGCTCATTATTCCTTCCAGAAGGACAACCTGCAACCATATGCAGCTACTGGATGTGAACACAGCTGCAGCTGATTTGTTGGACTGTGCTGGGTGAAGCTGAGGCTGTGGATACATTTTCTGCTCAGCCTTCAACTGCATTTGCGGTGAGAACTGTGGTTCTAAGGATATGTTTAGGATATCTTAGCCATTCGAACTGCTGCATTTCTGGTATATTACATATGTGCGACAAGCAAACCTCAGCTGTTGATTAACACCATGGCTTACCGCTGCATGTAGGCATTGTTACAATCATAAACAATGAGGGGCAGTTTTAATCATGTTAACCAAAGCCTAAACACGGTTACAGCCTCAGCTACAAAGATGGTTGTGTTACATGGGATGGCTACAGTCATACTCACAGACAGTTTAAGCATTGGTCACATAGTGCAATGGACAGTCTCACTCCTCGAGTTATATTTCTAATAGTAATGCTACTATTGTTAGAGAACACACAGCTGAGACATATTTGCATGAATGAAATCACTTTTCACATTAATATGAAGGCACCCGATCGTATTATTCTTCTCCTTCTGGTAGTAAACTACACCACAACAGGTTTTTTTTTTGTTTTTTTTTTGTCTTTCTGCAACCATCAAATTATGTTTTTTTTCCTCCTTGTGTGTCTCTTTTTACGTATTCTGTTCTGTCTCTGTATTTAAAGTAATTGCCTGCTGCATGGGACCAGACTCTGCTATGGTAACAGCCGGAATAACGTCCAGTGTTAAAATCATTATGGCGCCATGCTGATGATGGTCTCACTGTCACTTCCACTCAGGAGGCATTCCAGGTGTACTGCCACTCCACTGGAAATGTTTAATTATAGCTGCATCTCAATACATAATTGCATTTGCTCCAGTGTCATATTTTCCAGATGTCCTCCCTTGATTCGTCATTGTTGACTCTGTACAAAACGGACACGGTGGGTGGAATTGTTGTCCTCACATGTCAGATTGTGTTTGTAAATGCATGAACTTTACGACGTTGACTCATGAGTTCTTAATGAATTTAAATTTTGGATTTACGTCACTTGTATGGTTCGACGGGTGGATAAAGAAGAAAAAAAATGACTACGACTTAAATTCAGAATGGTCAAACTTCAGGAAGAGAGTTTCTCAAATAGAAAGGTACACTAGTTGGGGAGAGTCTGCAAACTGATTTTGCTATCACAAGTAGAGGTTGATGTGGTCCAACAGAGATGGAGGGAACCAAGACAGTGGGATTTATCATCATTATCTGAGAATTGGTGCAGGAAACAACATGTAGGTATCAAATAACTTATTGGGCCTTCTTAGACCAAACCTCAATAACAAGCCTTGATAACCTTTATAACTAACCATGATCCGTGAGTCTCCATTATTCTTTACTAAACACTACCGAGGCACCACTGGTGGCTGCCAAACAAAGAGAAGGAAAACTGCAGAAAAAGAAGCCCAGAGAAAGTATATCTAGAAGAGAAAACAGAGGAATTCTGCTCCAAGGTGTACTCTCAGTGGCAAGGTAATAAGATAAGAATAGATTTGCTTGGAATAAATGAAGAAAAAAGGCTCCCTAATGGTTTGTCAGCCTCTGAGTAACTTCATTGTAGCAGTTTACAATGCCTTGCTAAAGGGCATCTCGACAGTATGTGCTGATGGAGTGGAAACATTTCCCCGTTCCTTCTGTCTACTCTGATTTTCCTAGTAGCTCCATGTATTTGGCAACAGACCTTTACAGTTAGAAGTGGTCTCGTTTTTAAATCATAATGCTTTAATAAAGCATTACGGAGAAGAAACATCAAGGTTTTTCCGCTTGGGGTTTCCTGTGTGTCAATACTCCAAATGTAAAAATCAGATTGCTTAGCTGCAACAGTCGGTTGTATAATCCAGTTAATCACTGAAACTCTTGTACTTTTTGTAATACATTCCACTCAGTAACTCATTTAGCAGATGCACGATGCTATCATGGTAAACCATGGTAATGTGTTTTTATGAGCAATTTCTATAAAATACAATGAATTTTTTTTTTTTTTTAAGTAAAAGAAGAAATGAGGGATGCCACCACAACTACTTTACATTGCAACCATATGCAAACGGCATATTTTCCTACTGGAGCATAAAAGAAAATGTAATTTTCTAATTTACATATAAAAAAATGTACTGCCAAATAAGGAAGCGGCAAGCAGGGAAGTTATGCAACATTGGAAAGAAACGGAAATGATTCGTACGTTATGGATTCTCAATCTTAGATATTTGATGGAGATCTTAGTTGGAGAATAACATGTGAGCTTTTTCATTTCCATTTCAAACTGATATTCAACGTCACGTGAAACCATGATCACAACCAAAGACTTTAATGTCTGTTTATTGTTGTACTGTTGTCTTGCTGACCTTCATTATGACCCTTTATTTTGACTGAAACTTTGTTCTTTACACACCAACTGTTACCAAGCAGTGGAAAAAGATTTATGTAATACACTCTTTCTACCAGCATGCACATTGAAATGAGTAAAACACTGGACTTCTTATCTTATTAACCTTCTTATCTATTTCATGTGGTGCCTCAGATTGTGAACGGCTGGAAGTTGTTCCTTTGCACAGTAAGAGAGGCAGCAAGGATACAGTGTGGACTCTCTCAGTTAATCATTTTCAGCATTGTTTTAATAATGTTAAGGTTAATCTTTATTAGGGTTAAAAAAAAAAGACAGAAAACAAACTTTATGTGTAGTCATACAATGTTTTAAACTTTGTCCACTAACATCTTCTTTTGGATCATGCAGGGATCTTCGCATACAAGATGTGTTTGAATAATATTGGAATCAAAATAAACGTAATACAGGTGAGATGAAAGAAATGAAGTGTTAAAACTATGAATACAAATTGCCAGAAGATCTCAGTGTCTGACTGACTCTCGTGTGTTAATTCTGATTCTTAATTGATTACTTCTCTTTTCTTCCTCTCTAGTCTTCCGCTTGTAACTTATCAACATTTCATGGGCATCCTGTAATATTAATGTAGACGTAATAGTCAATTGAGTTGCATACATGTTTCTTTCTTATTATTTTTAACATGGCTTTGCAATGTATCTGTACAATGTGGACATTTTCATTTGCTTTCATAAACATTCATAAACAAAAGCAGCTCAAAAAATGTGAATGTAATTCATTCTAAAAGTAAATACAAGCAAAGATGTGTGTTGTAGAAGCTGTCTTCACACAAGAGCATGTGCAGTCTTTAAAATGGGTAGCTTCTGGAATAACCCTACTGCAGTTGTCTGGGAGTATATATCAGCTGCTTCTTGTGACCTTTCCAAACCTAACGGCGACACATAACCCTACACCACATTGGGAGAGAGCCATTACATCAGCCTCGCTTGGGGCCAAAGTAAGTGTGGTTGTATACGCTGAGTCAGGCTGACATCATGCCGGCCTTTCATCTGCCTGGTAGCAACCGTGGCGCTGCCCTCCTCCATCTGACCCCCCACATGTTCCTCTCCCACCTGATTGCTTTCTTCTTCGACTTGGAGGCTTCCATCTGTCAGCAATCATCTGCTTTTCGAGCTCGCGACTGGTCCATTGTTGGCCAATTGGCCCCACCTGCCAGTAATCTTCCCTATAAGGTTGCAGTGCTGGTTCTGAATCAGGACCACCATTTGTTTCCCCTCCGATGCTAATCACCTGTTTGTTGTGAAATTCCCTGTTCCCAGGACATGTCAGGAGACACTGTGCCGCTGTGTTTAGGGGTGAGATCAAACAGCTTAATGACCTGGGCCGGACTGTGCTGAACTCACTCCAAGTTGACCAACTGATCACAAAGATAGCCTTTAAATGGCAAAGACATTTTAAGACACAGAAAACCTGTGCATTGTAGAGCTTTTGTGTGTGTTTTTCAAACACACTAAGATAGTCACTGACCCAGTGAGTCAGAAAGAAACAATATAATAAGGTTTCAGTCACTTTAATAAAAAACAACATTTCTATTCACTGCCGTGAGCCTAAAAAGAACAAAAAAATTAAATGAGGGTAGCTTCTTTTCTTGGTTCTTGGAGACATTTCATTTCATTTCTGAATGCCGTTTTCAGTTCTGACATGCTGCTGAGGGGGTTCAAACCTAAATGTTTTTTGGGACATTCAAGTCACATGCAAATCACTAACCTATCTGTCCGTCCTCTTGGTTTTGAGGGTCTTTTGTCCACTACATTTATCTGATCAGTCTGTTAGACGTTCTGATCATGCCAATCCACATGCTGATGTGTTGGTGAAAACATCTGGAAATAAAAAGGTGCCTTGTAAGTGTTGGATAGGTGAAACCTGAGGCCATCTTCTCTGTTTACTGTCAACAGACCTCAAAAGAGTTTCCCTTATTCTTAAGAAGCATGTTGACTGCTGAGTCTGGACGTGAGAAGCTGGCTCTTCCCTGATGTCCCGTGTGTTTATAGAGGTGTTTAGCTTCTCCCAAAGATCTACGTATTCCTCACTGCATTGTCCTGCATATACACTGTATGCTGCTCACTTAACTGTTTGAGTGTTTCGTACTGAGGGTGACCCAGTTCTTGTCTGAGGGTGTTGGTAAGTTTAAAATGCACTGAGATGTTGTGTTTGGAGAATATCCCCTTAAGTTTCTCAGAAACTTCTGCCGCAAATGGAATTACAACATCTTTGTGCCTGTTTTTCTTTTCCTCTCTGTTTGATACTGTGGATTTCCCTTTTTTTTCAGATTTCATTCCTTACGTGATAAAGGATCTGTTTGGATATCTGCTGGTTTACAGAGTTTTTTGACAAGTTTGAGTTTTTCTTTTGACTTAGTGGGAATTGTCCCAGCTCTGGTGCAGAGATCGAATGAAGGACAGTTTGTGTTCCGGTGGTGTGAGTCTAAAAGCACATATTAATCTGCCTGGGTAGGTTTCCGATATACTTTAATGTTACAACTTCCTTCATTCTCAATACGGACATCCCAGTCCACAAAAGGCAGCTTGTTTATTGCATTCTTTCTCAATGCTTGTTGTCCACCAAGTTGTTGTATTTAGTAAGTAAGTTCGGACTTTGACCCAGGTGTCATCTGCATGTCTGAACCAGTAGTTTGGTGCTTTTACTTTGTAGGCATTAAGCATTCTGCTGAAGAACCCATAGGAAGCTCTGTAAAACTATAAAATATGCCTAATGTGGAAACAAGGTGTTTTGCAAAGGGGTAACTGACTGAAGGCTTATTCACACTGTCAGTTTGTGTCACTTCTGTATCACTGATTGAGTGTAAAACAATGGCGGTAGCATTCGGTCATGTGACCCATTAGTTTCCGAAGCAGAATTTTGAAGCCCATTTTTCTTTGTATGGGGTGCAGCCATGTTGCTCAGCAAGCTGACAGGAACACACTCAAATCAAAGTTAGCTTTGATCCCACCTCCTTCAGCCAAACCCCGCTGAAATATCTGCAGAGCTGCCGTCAGACATTTACAGTGGGATATATTGTTTTACATGTTGACTTGACGGAGAAACAGATGAGGAAGTGATAATAGCCAGCCATTGGCCAGAGATGTCATGGATGTCAAATCAAACAATTGAGATGAAAATGTTTTTTTTTTTAAATTAGCCTGTTGATATGTTCATTTCTGCTGTAAAGTTGGACATTTTAACATTGGAGTCAATGGAGATTGACTCGCTTTTGCAGCCAGCCTCTAGCGGCCAGTCAAGGAACTGCAACCAATCTTAATTCTGCATGAGCCTCAGTCTGAGAGTTGGGTGGTTGGCGCTTGGTACCACCTCTGCTGTGTGAATTGCAGAGGGGCTGAGCAGAAGAACAAGAAGGCTAAAGACAAAAAAGAAAGAGAGAAACCCCTGCTTTTTTTTTTTTTTCATTACCATTCTTGGTCGGAATGTACATCGCGCACACGATGTATGTACGATACACACCGAAATTGGACCTCTGCTTTTAACCCATCAACTAGTTTCACTAATGATGGGTTAAACATCACTGTGATCTTTATGTGAACGTGGCTGGAATTAATGATGGGTCTGACTGACTCTCCTTCTTCATGTTTTTTCGGGAAGTCCATATATGCATGGTGTGGCTTCCCTGGGACAAAGTCTGAAGTAAAATGTACAGCCGATTATTTTCCAGTTTATGTTGGTAGGTTCAACTTTCCTCTTTTAGCATCTTGTTGTATCTCTATATCATTTTTCAGACAGTCAGGACATGTAAATCTATATACTTCAGCTTCGCTATATTAATCTAATATTGCATTCACTTCATGAAGGCAGGAGCGGAAAAACATACAAAGCAGTTGAATTTATAACCAAACACTATTTCATTTCCCACAGTTATTCCACATTGAGGATCTATTTTGGGAAGTCAAATTACAGCAGTTTCGTACAGTGCAAATTAATGCTGCATGCAAAGAAACACTTCTCCTTTTACCCCCTAACCCACAGGTATTTGGGTTGGATATCCCACTTGGCTGAAGAGGCAGCAGAACCAAGTTGTAAAAGTGTTACATCATTAAACAAGCACCAACAAAAGTGCAGTTTTAAGGTGTAAGCTTTGTTGCTTACAAAGGGGGAGTTGCGCAGCAAGCTTTGATAGGATTAGTGTTCTTCATCATTTTCCATCCAATGTATCAAGCTGATTAATCTGAAATTGATTTGCAGGTTGTGTAAACATGACTGAATATGAAGAGATCAGTAGAAAATGAAAGAAAATGTAATGATGCTGAAAGGATGGATTTAAAACTTTTGTTTGGTGATTGAATCCAAGGAATCATCTCAGTGGAATAGTGATATGAGCAAAGGAAGCGAACAAGACCCCCGGAGTTTGAATGCAGGTAGCAGAGATTTTGGATGAGACTCGCTGGCTGAAACAAGAGGATCATTGGACCAGAGTTAATGTCATCAGAATTTAAAATAAGATGTTTGATAATGTGTGGGAAAATCGTAGTGAAAGAAGAGTGTAGTGGGGGAAAGTTCAGTACACTACGGGATAAAAGTAGATGAGATGAAACAGATTTTTCTTACTAAGCCTACATCAATACCTTTTTTTTTTTTTTTTTTTTTTTAGTAAAGCAAACCTCAAGATGTCAAGGTTATATAAAAATGAATCAGCTAGATCTATTTTTGCATATAAAACCCCATCATCAATCTTATATGTTTTTTTTTCTTTGATTTACAGGTAAATTGACTAATTTCATATCTATAAATGGGAACGCAAAAACAGTATTGCTCCTGGCATGCTTGATTTACTGAATTAACATCACTCATTTCCAAAGACTCTAACAATGACATTGCTCTGCTCAAACTTTCCCACGTTCTATAATAAAAATGTACTCATTTCTGTACTTTTGACAAACACGGCCAATGTTATTCCAAGCAAGTAAATCATCAAATAATGAGGAAAGTGTATGCGTAAAACCTGCTGAGCATCTGGGAGTGGTTTTGCAGGACAGGGCATCATCAACTGGTCTTTGGCATTGTTCATTTGAGTTGGAAACACATTCTTTCCAATATCCAGAGCAAAAACAAAACAAAACCAGAGCTTCTGCAACACTACAGACTCACTGGGAAACACCACCATAAACAGTTGCTCATGGAATTTGAATGGAAACGTGCTTGAGAACCTGCCCAGGACCCCCTTTTTCATGTGCATCAGCACACCAAGCAGCTCACTGTTAAAACCATAAGCAGAAAGGTTTCAGGTTTTTACAGGTACAGCGGTTTCAATTTGGAAAGTGGCAAATGCCACAGCGGGGAGAACAATTTCTATAGAGGGAATTAGGCTTGATCACATTCAAATGTCTTGGTAAATTAATTTTAACAGCTTAATGTGCGCTTGCCTCCTTCACTGTTAGAAAAATTAAGCAGGCTTATAATATCCATAATGAACTGATGTCTGAGCTTTATCAGTGTCTGTTAAAATCCTCCCCATAGGGAATTAAATTGCTTGCATAATGTTAAACAAAATGATTCAAGAGACTTTGTGAGACCTTCTGGGGTGTGTATAAAGTTCCCTTTGGAAGGATGTGATTAAAAAAAAAAAAGTCAAAACAATACAGAAGCTTTAAGACTGTATTTCCTGAGACCATTTTCTGCTAGTAATCTGTGAAATAGGACATGCTTGTACGAAATAAAGAAAAACGCAGCACAGTGTAGCTGAAGTCTCCAAATAACTTCACCAAAGCAGTTTATGATGCCTTGCTAAGGGGCATCTCAGTAGTATGTGCTTTTTGAGTGGAAACCTTTCCCTGCTCCTGCTGTCCATTGTGATTTTCCCGGTAGCTCCATCTGGCATGATTACATTTACAAGTGGTCTCATCTTTAAATCATACTTTTATAAAGCATCACTGAGTTGAACATCAAGGTTTCTTCTGCTTGACATTTCCTGTGTGTCAGTAGTCCAATTAGTACAAAACAGTCTAACCATTACTGTATATATGCAGACAGTTGTTCAAAAAAAGTCCAAATGTAAAAATCAAAATGCTTAGCAATAACAGTCTGTTTTATAATCAAGTTAATCACTGAAACTCTTTACCCTAATTCCTTTTGTAAGAGACTCCACACACTAACTCAATTAACAGATGCTGCCATGGTAAATCAAAGTAATGTTTATATGTTTTCATTTATTTATTTTTTATTTTTTTGGTGGGAAAGGGGGTAGTGCATTTCTTTCAATCCAAATGGATGCATTTCTTTTTCCTTTTGACTCCAAGATTCCTCAAACATAAAATGCATCTAAACAAATTAGAGAAACCACAACCACTTTATGTTGCAGTCATAACTTTGGAATATCAGATGGCATATTTGTTCTCCACCGGAGCACCTGTGAAATAAAGAAAATCTATTTTCTAATTGTGGTTCTATTTGAATAAAGCACAACTAACCACGAGCTGCCCTACTGACTGTTTTATTAGAATATTAGAGGGGAAAAAAACATGATTTAAGTGGGTAAAAAAAAAAAAAAAAAAGAGGTACCTGTGTGCGTCATTACAAGGCACACGCTAATTGTCAGTCAATATGCTCTTTTAAACTAAACGACAAAGGGCCTCACATGTCTCAAAGTGGAACCGGCAGACAAGAACCCCATGACTCTGAAAGCTTTGTCCTCTGTCACAGCCTTTTCACATCCAGGACCATTGGACTTACAGCCGGATAACAAGTTTTAGGTGGGGTCTAATTATTCACTGTCTTCATCATGACTTCTCATGCTGCAGTTTTTTGAGACAGACCTACAAATAGACCAAAACAAACCAAACCTTAGTTATCAAGTGAGTGTCAAAAGAGGCATGACAAGTGTGTGTTATAATGTGCAAGATGAATTAAGCAAAGTTGACATTATGCAAAAGGTAAGTTTAGTTGCTGGTATGTCTTTTAATTCTGCACCCAGAACAAGAGCCAACTCTCAAAAGAATGCGTACATTTAGTGAAATATTTCATTATTTTTGACTTGGCTTATTTGAGCAATCAAGTTTTGAGATTCTCAACCTTTTTATTTTAATCAGTCTTTCACTATTTATAGAAGCTTAATTTATTTTAAGAGTCTCTTTGCCACTACCTCCAGTCTCACAATAGCAGGTTTTTCCATGTGTTTTGCTTAAATTTCTGACGCACTTTATGGTTACCCTTAATGACTTGATTATTTGTCTTCCTGTATCAAAAACAGATTTCGACTCAAGAAATTCTTTCCTTTGGAAGCCAAAGGGGGGATTCCATTAAGGTTTCTTCTAATCTCAGATGGGTTATTAAAAAAGAAAGTGCTGGTATCAATTATGAAGCACTACAGACTTCACACCAAGTGGAATGTGCTTTGATGTAGCTTGTGAACTTAGGGGGAATTTGCAACTCGTACCCATGTATTTGTGTTGTTGAAATGTCATGCTTACACTGAGCTATATGTCTTTGTCCTCTGTGTTTTTTCGCAAAGTGTTAAAAAAAAAAAAAAAACACAATATATTTTGTACACAGTGAATCATTTCACCGCAGAGGCAGGCACCAGGATACGTCTTGTGTGCTTCTGCCTGCTAATAAAGACGAGCGTATCTTCAATTAAAGAAAAAAAAAAAAAAACATCAATTAAAAGCATGATTCATTATTTCCTTAGTGCCACTGTGGTCCATTAAAGACAAAGAGGTCTTCACAGCTGGCAAGCAGCAAACTGATAAAGCCAACATGGCAACCCAGAGCTTGGTGTTTTCTAAAAAACACGAGTCACATGGTACTTCCTGTTGAGCCCTCCTGTGCGATTAAGGTTTGCTAAATTCAACAGGATTGTGTTTTCTACTTAATTCCCTGCTGACAGAAACATAGAGAAAATCACGAAACTATTTGCGCTGAAGCTGCTATGCTGTACTGGGGAATAATGAGTGGCAGGGTACGGTTCTTACACATTACTACCAGCATGCTTAAGGAGCAAGTTCTGTCCAGTCTTATAACAGATAACCGTTTTTAAAAAGTGTTAAGACCCGTGACTTACTGTAAAAACACTTCATTCAGCATTTTCTGCAGGCTATGAGAAGACAAGATTCAGTGGCCGTGTTTCTCAGCAGTTTCACTCACGTGTAACTTTCAGTTTCTTGTATGCAAATCATGTGCGTCTGCGCAATCAAATTACTGTCCAAAGTGAAAACACATTTAAACAGGAACCATTTGGAGTGGAAAATAAAACCCCCATCAAATAAACTAAATTGCTTGCTCTATAACAAACAAATACCAGATAAGAGCAAAACATTGTACAAAGGTGTTCTGAAAGGATACTCGCCTCTAAAAATCTGCAATGTCTGTGTATTTTTTTCATCCTCTCAAAACTTTTCAAATGCCACGAGACCTGAAGCTACTTTATGCTGTTCCTCCAACGTGATCGCAAAACTCTTCAGTCGAAAGCAGATTTTATGGAAACATAGCAGAGTTAAGGGGTCTCAATGGTGATTTATGATTATGTAGGATTTTTTGTTTGTTTGTTTTTGGCATATTTGCCTCAGAGGGTTGAACAGATCTATTTTATAAGAGCTGCTACATGGACCACATGGTACAAGAAGCAAACAACGTCTTTCTTACCAGTAGTCTATTGATCATAATTAGAGCTGATCATTATAGATAGATAGATAGATAGATAGATAGATAGATAGATAGATAGATAGATAGATAGATAGATAGATAGATAGATAGATAGATAGATAGATAGATAGATAGATAGATAGATAGATAGATAGATAGATAGATAGATAGATAGATAGATAGATAGATAGATAGATAGATAGATAGATAGATAGATAGATAGATAGATAGATAGATAGATAGATAGATAGATAGATAGATAGATAGATAGATAGATAGATAGATAGATAGATAGATAGATAGATAGATAGATAGATAGATAGATAGATAGATAGATAGATAGATAGATAGATAGATAGATAGATAGATAGATAGATAGATAGATAGATAGATAGATAGATAGATAGATAGATAGATAGATAGATTCAGGGGTATACATAGAATGTAATTCACCATATTGATTAGATCATGTTTTACATCCTGATACAACCCTCTTCACTTATCTCTGTGAGTGGCTGGGGCAGTGGTGGGGGCACTGTGGGGTTCAGTCTCCCTCCCCAGGCATGTGACCGGACTGGGAATTGATGGATGAGCTTTGGGTTGGAGGGCGACCAACTCTACCTACTACGCCATGTCCACCTCCCACGGACCACAGAAAGTATCAAGGTAAACCTACCTGGTACCAAAGAGATGCGGCGTAAATATATTTTGATAAATGTAAATGTATGTTGGCTCAACCCGCTATGGCATTTATAGGTTTCATTCTTAGTAGAGCTCCCCATCAGACGTCCTCCTTTATTCTTCAAACTGAGTGCTCATTGTCTTCAGTAGGTAAGACATGCACTATTTCGAAATATCGAAATAACCCCACTTTAAAAAAAGAAAAAAAAGAAATTCCACATTAACTGGTGACTACGTTAAGAAAACCCCTTATTTTACCTGCATCATATTTCCCAAAAGAGCTTGATCACAATTTTCCCAAGAATGCTGCCTTCTTTAAAAAGAAACGCACTTTTTTAAGAAGTACAGTACATTTGTATTGGGTACAATTTCATGTATAAATATCAGTGTTAAAAAACACTGCAATCAAACTGTGATTAATAAGGATTAATTAAAATCATGCGATAGATCACTAAACAGATTACTGACAGTGCAAATATTATCACATCCTGTACTAATACACAAAATACTACATTTAAGGAGATTTCTGCATGAATTCAAGGATGTCTATATATAAATACTGCTTTAGCTATGCAAGCTTAAACAATTATTTATTGTAATTAAAACGTGTTAAATTATCAGTGAAAAACAAAATAGATAAAAATATAAAAGACACACTGATCTGTTTAAAGCATCCAAGGGTACAGAAGCCACAAGCAGCCCTGTATGATGATTCAGTGAAGGCAGATCGGAAGCCTCACAACAAATTTCCCATTTCAAAGGTTGTATGGAACAAATTACTGTAATACCCCTCGATCCCACAAATATTCTATGACTTATTGTCCAGATGAGGTTCTTGGATCGCAGACATAATGCAGACAAGCATGACACACTGATCAGTCTGCACCCTCCCAAAGCACTCCTGGTAGCTCAACACAAACGTAGAACATACACACCATCATGCCAACATACACAAATACATGTAGAGATCACAGAAACAGAGGCAGTGAGCTGTAAATGACTCATCGTTGCTATAGACCATAGGGAAATCTCTGTGAATCAGCACTAATTGTCCCATCAGGGCTAATAGCGTGTTCACAGTCACGTTACAGTCAGGTTTCACTGAAGTTTCCTTCTTGTAAGTGGCTCAACATGCTTCCAATGTTTTGGTATCTGAGGTCATATCCTTAAAGGAATTAAAGGCAGGCCCTCACCCCCAACTCCACATTTAAATGCATTGATCTCACTTTGCCAAAGGGGAAGCTACCATGTTTGGGGGCAGAAAATGGCACACAGTGTCACAGTTTCTCAAAAGTACACGCGAAGAACACCAACTTCTGGCCATTTATGAGCGATTTCTTTACTTTTTGTCTATCCTTTCATAATGACCCACAAGACATTTTTGAACTTTTAGTTTAATTCTGTGTAATTTCTTATTTTAATAGTGAATCTTAACAGCAGTGATGAGGACAGATGAATAAATCAAATTGTGCTGTTAAAACTGTACAGAAAAAAAAAAAAAAAAAAACATGGACTGCTCTCAGAAAGAATTACTTCTGTAAGTGAGAAAGCGTACAACATTCTGTAAGTAAGTGGTAGTGATGTATGTTGCTGCCTCAGGTGATGGGAGGATAGAAGAAACCTTCTGATGTTCCCTTTTTATGTCGTTACAATTTTTCTTGCGTATCAGTGTGGTTGGATGCTACGTAATCCTAAATTCCCAAATGTCCTCCCGTCTCACGGTTACATGTCCATTAGACAGACAGTAATGTCAGTGAATTACTCTGTAATTAGGTCTATCTCTTATAAAAGTTACAGTTCCCAACATCTGCGTCTGGTTCCAGAGCTCGTGACTGGCATATCCCCTGGAGACAATTGTTTTTCTCATCAGGTATTTAGAGGAATTAGCCACATTGTATCTAATTGCCTGCTGTCCTTTAGAGTAATAATATTACTTACAAACACCCTTTGGGAGATATAGCTACTTACTGATCCTCCAAAAGAGCCTCAAACTTCGGTGTTAAGGCCAACCCTTCGGATAACCAGCTGTTCTGCCAACTTTGCTGCTGTGAGGCTTTTTGATTTCCTACAGTATCAAGAGTGGTAAAAATGATTAACCATTTACATGAGCATATTTCTGATGTTCTTTTTTTCATAGCCATTTCAAATGATACACAGCATCTCAGAGTCCTGATAGAGGATTGGGATTATTAGGAAGCCATTAAGATCAGGCTTAAAAGGATAAAACTGAAACAAAAAAAAAATAGTTGGAGTGTTCAATCTTGGAAAACAATCTTTGAAAGACTTTTAAGATGGGGAACAATGAGCCTCTCGTTAACTCTCAACGAAACTTTAAACACCAAACACTGATAAAGGTGTCAGAAACAAGTGAATAATGTGTGTTAATAATTGTGATATGATAAAGCATATTAAGTTTGCTGTGTTCCAAACCTGTGAAAAGTTCAATAAATATTGAGTAGCAGTAGGCATTTTTTTTACCAGTTGATTTAAAAAAAAAAAGGCCAAAGAAACTGTGACAGCTGTTGTATTTTTTTAACACTCTTACAACCACAGCCTTACAAACTCATATTTGTGCGTCAAAGAAATCCATGTGTTTTGTGAGTCTTTCTATATAATCTCTATTTACGCCAAAGTGCAATTTTTTTTTCTGTTCATTATTATCCATTATGTCTTTAATAATTAAAAAAATTTGACCATATAAGACTGTGTTGGTTGCTGCCAGTCCTAGAAATGACACAAGAATTTCTTTCCCTGGTTAAATAAAGGTTAATAAATATAAATATGCATGAAAAAGTGAAGAAATAAAAGGAGTTAAGAACATTCACAGTTTCAAGTATCTTACTGTCCTCTGTGGTGAAACTACTAATTAAGTAGTTAAGGTATAGTATAGGTGTGGTAGTTGCCTCACATTATTTATATACACCACCAGCAAGGCAGCCTACAAAGCCCACCCCCTCCCCCACCTCGGTGCCTCAGACCACATCACTGTCATGCTAATGCCAGCATACAGGCCACTGGTTAAAGTTGTCAAACCAGTCTGGAAGCAGGTCCGGGTGTGGCCAGAGGGGTCCTCAGAGGCACTCCGAGACTGCTTCAACACCACTGACTGGAGCATGTTCAGAGAAGCTGCCTCCACCAACAACACCACATACCTCCAGGAGTACATGGAGTCTGTTACCGCCTACATCGCCAAGTGCATCGATGATGTAACAGACTCCAGAACCATCATAGTCAGAGCCAACCAGAAGCCGTGGATGACAAGGGAAGTCTAAAGAGTCCTGAAGGCTCGGAACGCTGCCTTCAGAGCTGGAGACAAAGTGGGACTAAAGTCAGCTACGACCAACCTGTCCCATGGGATCAGGGAGGCTAAGAGACGGTACTCCAGGACGATAGCCCGCCATTTCAGCGACAGCAGGGACACACGGAGCCTGTGGCGAGGGATTCAGACCATTACGGACTACAAGCCCCCACCGCAGACCTGTGAGAGCAGCACATCCCTGCTGAATGAGCTGAACACCTTCTTCGCCCGCTTCGAGGCACACAACACCATCGCCGCACAGAAAGCACCCCCTCCCAGCGACCAGGTGCTGATGCTTTCACCGGACAGTGTGAGGAGATCCCTCAGCAGGATCAACGCTCGCAAAGCTCCAGGTCCTGACAACATACCTGGTCGTGTACTGAGAGACTGTGCAGGAGAACTCACGGAGGTCTTCGGAGACATCTTCAACATGTCACTGAGTCAGGCGGTGGTTCCCACGTGCTTCAAAGCAACCAACATCCTTCCGGTCCCAAACCCCTCCTGCTCAGACGACTGACTCCCTGACTCCCATCATCAAGAAGTGCTTTGAACGGCTAGTCATGCATCATATCAAAGCTGCTCTCCCCCCCTCTCTGGACCCCTACCAGTTCGCATAACGCCCCAACCGGTCCACTGACGACGCCATCTCCACTGCCCTCCACACAGCCCTCACACATATGGACACCTGAAATGCTTATGTGAGAATGCTCTTCATCGACAGCAGCTCGTTCACAAACTGGACCAGCTGGGGATCAACACCTCAATGTGCAACTGGCTGTTGGACTTCCTGACTGGGAGACCACAGGCAGTACGGGTCAGCGGCAACACATCCAGCACCATCATACTGAACACAGGGGCCCCCCAGGGATGTGTGCTGAGCCCCCTCCTCTTCACCCTGCTGACCCACGACTGCCCACCGATGCACAGCTCCAACCTCTTCATAAAGTTTGCAGACGACACGACTGTGGTGGGTCTCATCACAACAACGATGAGTCAAACTACAGGAGCGAAGTGAGCCGCCTGGCTGAGTGGTGCAGCGACAACAATCTCTCCCTGAATGTGGAGAAGACCAAGGAGATTGTTGCTGACTTCAGGAGACAACACACCCAGCATGCTCCTCTGAACAACAACTCGCCAAGAAAGCACAGCAGCGTCTCTACTTCCTCCGAAAACTGCGAAGAGCCAGAGCTCAAGCCCCCATCGGGTACACCTTCTACAGAGGCACCATCGAGAGCATCCAGCTGCGTCACCGTGTGGTACGGATCCTGCACCGCAACCAGCCGCAAGTCTCTTCAACGTGTCGTGAGAGCAGCTGAGGAGATCGTTGGTGTCTCTCTCCCCTCACTTCAGGACATTTACAGCAGCCGTCTGACTCGCAAAGCCCTCAGCATCGTGAGAGACCCCACCCACCCGTCACACAGCCTCTTCAGTCTGCTGCCATCAGGGAGGAGGCTGCGGACCCTGCGGGCCAGAACCAGCCGACTGAAGGACAGCTTCATCCACCAGGCCGTCAGGAAGCTGAACACTCTCCCAGCTCTTCCATCGTTTCCCTCCCTGCCCCCCCCTCACTCACTCTGACCTCAGTATCTGCACCAGGGACTTTTGGCAGAACTGGACCGCCTACTTCGCACCAGGTCACTTTAACCAGACCGATAAGCTGAACACCTCCAGGACCATCACACACCTTTAAAAACTGTTGTACATTTCACCATCATTATTACAATCCAGTTCATCATAACAATAATGTCTATCATCAAACGACCATTTCATTGTTTTTACTGTAATTGTATTGCTTTTGGCTCTTAAACCCAACGTCATGCTATAACTTGTTTCTTTTTAATTTGCACTTTGTGTTTAAAATGTATTTATTGTGTAGCACCGAGGGTTTGACGTTTAACGTAATTTCGATTCTCCGTATGTATCTCACATGTGGTAGAATTGACAATAAACTTGACTTTGACTTTGATATTTTAAATTGAACTAAATATAATTTACATTAAGAATTATTGTCCTGTGCTAAACATTATATGCAGTGACTAGATGAAGGATGACAATAGGTAGTAAGCTCAGGTGACGGGGGCAGCAGCAGACTTTTAAAGCAGCTTTACCCGTGGTGGTCCCTAGTGAGAAGCTCGGCAGGGTCGATTTGTTTTTCAGTTAAAGCTCCCTTCGGTCTTCCCCTTCATTGAACACTAATTGCCTGAAAAGTGCAGACTCAGAAGCAAAACAAAAATAAAGTCGTTTGTCAGTCTTTTGAACGGGCCTGAAGAAGTCTCTCACACTTGCAAAGACATCAAAGTGCAGCACAAATGAAAACAGTGCTGGGATTGCTGCCAACTCAGAACGGGTCTTTAAACTTATCATAATTAGCGTGTTGTTTTGCCCACAATCATCCTTCAATCTAAAGGGAGTTGCGAGCACAGAACCAGGAGGTCTTGTTAGCATAATCTAGTGGGAAAAGACCCCTGCCAGATTTTCCCTCTTTTTTTATGAGGACTATAATTTCCTCTGAACTCTTGGCACTTGAGAGCAGCGGTCACTTCACTCTAAAAGATTGAAGAAGAAATCAAAAAACTTCAATATGAGTTCTTCAGATTATATTGGAATAAAACTCCAGAATGACATATGGAGAGGTTCTTCAAATGGAAATGAATTGTCTTCAGAGATTTCTATGAACATTTCTATGTATTTTACGTAGGCTTTTAAAGTTTGTTTTTTTTTACAGTGTAGACTTCCCAGTGGCAAGACTGATACAACAAGAAGGTTTTGAGATCATCATTAAACCTCTCGTTCCCTTGTATTTTAAAATGCTGAGATGTTAAAGAGCTGTTTTATTTGTTTTACTATTATTTAATTTTTGATTCATCTTGTAATAAGTAGATAACTGAATACTTCTTTTAATGCTTGAATGAATTTTTGATTTTCTTTTTCAGGTCTCCCAACCAAGATACGTCCATATCAGTGACTGAAATTTGACATTCCTTTGGAATCAGACTCCATGTGTCATATTCAAAATTCTAATTCAAAAGTACTTGATTTATTCCTGAAGGGAGGTGAATTCTTCACGTCATGCTCTTATCTATTCTAGACTGGACTACTGCAACTCCCTTTATAGTGGGATTGACCAGTCTCTCCTCCACCATCTCCAGCTGGTCCAGGCTATCTATGAACAGGGACAAGACAGCGTGAGCATATTGCCTCGATATTGACGTCTCTTTACGGGTAGTCTGTTTCTTTTAAATTGCTTTTTACAATTTTACTCATAGCTTTTAAATATATACTTGGTCTGGCACCTCCTCATCTCTCTGAGCTCTTACATAGACATCGTCCTCGTAGAGCCCTGAGATCTGAAGATCTCGATCTCTTGGTGGTTCCCAGGAATCAACTTGCGACTAGGGGAGACAGAACCTATTCAGTTGCAGCTCCTGAAGTTTGGAACGGTCTCCCTCTTTCTGTGAGGTCTGCCAGAACTCACAATTATTTTAAATCTCTTTTAAAAACTCATTTTTTTATACTGGCTTTTAACTCCAGCGAGCGCGATCAGTAGGCCATTACATTGTCTTTTGCCTTTTTATTGTTTATTTTAGTGACTTTGATATGTATCTTGTGGTTTTATTTGTTGTATTTTTATCCACCTGTACAGCACTTTGGTTGCCTTATGACATGTTAAAGCATTTTATAAATAAAGTTTTGATTGATTTGGATTGATTAATTGTCCTTTGTAGAGGTTTATTGCTGTGGGTAGGGAGGATCTGTAGCCATCTGCTTTGCAGCAGATGTCTTGCAGAAACCTGACTGAAGACACGCCGTTGCTGAATGACTGTGTGTTGTGACGAGGATGCTCAGGGTTGAGGATCTTCTTCGTTTTATGAAGTTTCCTTCTTCGCACAATCAGCTCCAGAGGCTGCAGAACAGTCCCCAGAACAGAGCCAGCCTGCTTTATCAACTTGTTCAGTTTCTTTAAGTCACTGGCTCTGATGCTGTCCCCCCAACAGATGACGGCAGATGTGATTACACTATCGCGGAAGACACAGGAATGCAAATCTTAGTCAGGTTTAATATATTTCTCTACTTTGCAGGATTTTTTTAACCCTAATTGTGTAACATGTAGGGCAATCCAACAGAAATTCTGTATATAGTTCATGTTCATGTACAATGTTATAAGTTTTTACATAGGTAACATTTGAAAGAGTACTGTCTCTCTATGGGACATAAAATAGTGGATTCAGTAAAAAAGATCTGATGTCCTCTTGTCAAATCTTGGAATAGAAAAGTAGCATTGCAGGAAATATGTAAAAGGAAATACAAAGCTACCAAGTGGACCAATCATATCTGCAGCAAACAAGGCCAGCCCTGGGCATAATTACCTTTGGTGGAAGGCACAGCTCATCCTATGGGGGGAGGTTACGACATAGGGTTCCCTATGGTGGACATATGTCCAACGTAGAAGCTAAAAACCATGCTTGAGTCTTGTGGGAGGCTGTGTGCTGTGATTTTGGTAAAGAAATCTGCTTAGGGTGAGTATAAAAGACAGATTCAAAATAGTAAATGGTAACTGCAAGAAACAGGCTGGATATGAGATCTGAAATTAATACGAACTAAAATAACACCAAAACACAAAATACATTTTAAAATATGCCAACATCTCAAATAGAAGTTTACACATTGGTCTTTATTGAGGACTGCACTTTTAACTAATATATATATATATATATATATATATATATATATATATATATATATATAGCTTTGCTGCCTCCTCAGCATTTAGATGACATTAAAAACAATAACAGCTGCCCTGTGATGGCGACTTCTCATGAGTGACTCCTGTCTTTTACCAAAGAGAGCTGATTCAGTAGGATTCAGCAGATTGAATAAGAAGACGCTGGTATAGATAATAGATGGTGTCTCGCTTCTTCAAGCTTGGACCATATGAACCAATGCTCTAGTTTTACCGTTGCAAAAACAATACATGTACATTGACAAATGTATTCAGATCAAAAAGAAAACATGGTAAATAATGAGAAACAAAATAAACTGCAAAGGGAAAATTTTGGCATGGCATAAACCTCCAAAAGGTTTAAAGTTGTTGGCAGTGCAGTATTCTCACATATAAAATGACTGTGTGCATACTGCTTCATCGCTTACGGCAATACCACCCTTAACACACCCAGTTTTGGAACCAACGCAGGATTGGTTCTGGTTACTACTTGGATAAGAGACCGTCTGGGAATTCCAGGTTCAGTAAGCTTTTTTCTCTCTCAGGCTGCAGACATTCATGTACCTATTCTTTTCAAATTCAAATTTTCAAATGGATTCAAACCTTCTTTTAAAATGCATTTATGGAAAAATAAATTGGCAAATGTTGTAAATATAATTTCCATAGTCTAAAATAAATCCATTAATATATGGATGTGGAATAAAATATATAAAATGGACTCTGTAGAAACTCAATGAATCTTAATTAATATTATACAACAACAGAAAATACTTATTTAAGATATACAAAAAAGAAGCAGACTATTTAGCAAAAAAAAAAAAGATATAAAACACAAACTATTCTGGTGTGTTGTGTATGTGAATCAGAAACATGTTGATCCACTTCCCAAGTTCACCAGTGCCAAAGCAAGCCTGACAAACTGTTCTCAACAAGTTTGAAAAATAACTTATCGTTCATTTGCATAGATGAAAGATAAAACACATGAGATAACACGTGAATTACCAAAAGAGATTTTTGCACATCATTAATACCTGACAAAAATGTAGAGTTGTTGGTGGTGCTGAACTTTTTCCTCTGAAACACGTGTGTGCGTGTTGGTTCACGGCGTATGACGATATCACCCGAAACACGTCTGATCTGCTCACGGAAACAGAGAATGGTCTGGCCTGGATAGTACTTGGATTAGAGACTGCATGGGATTATCAGGTGCTGTGAGCCTTTCCCCTAATGAGAAGAAGGAGCGCCGGACCTGTAATTGCTCATTCACTTCAGCCTGTGTCTGTGAGCCAACTTTTCAAGTGCATTTAGAACAACAATGTAACAAAAAGAATTGCCTGAAATAAATCAATAAATATTTCAGGCAGCCAAATGTTAGATTAGTGAAAAGATGAGAAAGAACTATTAGCCTATTCACATGAAGCACATCAAGCAAATTAGTGAAACAAAAAGTGTGTAAAAAAAAAAGGTAAAAAAAGATGGAGTGAACATCAGGAAACAATAAACTGATGTTGCTTTTACCAACAAAAAAGAGAGAGACAAATAGCTGCCGCATCCCACTGTAAGGAAGAGGACCTCAAATTGTCTCACAGTCCCTTCAAGACATGCTTCATGATGTCTTCTTATCAGCTATTTCAAAGTTTGAAGAAGCAGGGGAATAATTTCAGACAGCTGATTGAACCAGTGCAGGTAGTTGTACCTGTCAGGTAATATTTCTTTTTTCTACACTATTAACATGGTTTATAAATAGCTGTGCAAAGTGTGTTTTTGGGTTACCAGGGTCAGATTGATCAAATGTGTTTCCCTGTCTTGATATAGATTTGAAAAAAATATATATATATAAATGTCCAAATTAATCACATGCAAAAAAGTGACTGGTGAGAAAAACTTTGACACCCACCTGTTTTGAGTATTGTAAATCAATATTCCATGATCCACGATTTAGCCCTTAAAACAAACATCAGTATGCATACTGTACGCCCATGTCTAGACGACTCCTCAAAACCTTTTGGTTATAATCACCTCAGTTTTATTCTCGGCTTTAGCTTCACACAGTCACGGCAGATCACAACCCCCTGCCTTAGTCAGATGTTTTTCTACATTTACATAAACCAGAATTCAGGGAAATCTGACAATAACAGAAAATATTTACCATCTTCTGAAGCGTTTCTTTTAAATCTTTCCTTCAAAGAAATTGGAAGTTTGTTTGGTTCAATTTTCTGCCTCTCCAAGTCCACGCATTGAAAGAAAGTGATTAGTTTGAGATGAATTGTTTTGCATTAACATAGTGCAGGAGTGGTTAAGATGCTTATGGTACCGGCTTCTGATCTTTTCATGGACTTCATAAGGCATTTCTATATTTGAGCTTTTCATCACAGACTAAACAGAATGCCACTGAATGAACAAAATCATAAAAAATAATTCTATAGTGATATTATGATTAAATTATTTTCTATTTCACTAAATACAACAAGAAGACAGCTTATACAATAAGACTGATATAAACATTTGAATTCAAGAAGCCGTCAGAGCTGAGACCTGGTTTACTGGGTACCATGTACACCACTGAGAGTTGAGGTGTTGTGTTCCCAATCCATGAACTTACTGACACGTTTCCTTTTCAACTGACTCTGTGTTACTGAAAGTTGTGGTTTTTTTCTGCCCAGAGCTCCACTCAAACTTAAAAATAGCACTTCACCCCTCTTCCAGTTTTGTGGGGAAGGAAGCAGGGGCAGTGTTCACCTAATGGCAAGCACGGAAGCTGTCGTCATGGGAATATGAAAAGGGAATTGGTGTCACCGTTCCCTTCCTGCTGGGCAGGCTAACAGCAAAACGTAAACCCTACGATAAGAGCACAATGCAGCCTCAGCTCCTATGACTTTACTGCAGCAGCCAAATGCAAAAACCAAATCACTTCATAAGCTGGAACTGTGCTTGTTTGCGGTACCCAGGCAGCAAGCCATTTCTTCTCAACCCATCATATTAACAACAAGTGACATGAAGTTTCAAGGGCAGTTCAAGAAAAGAGCCTTGGTCTGTTTTATAACGGAAGTCTGCAATATTTTGGCAGTTGACAGCAGTCAAGGGTTGCTGAGACAAATAACAATGTGGGATTCCAAAATAAAGTGACTCTACACAAATCTGCACCTCCGGTTGTTTCATGTTGGCTGAAAGGTTGATTATATCCTGTGTTTATGTTTGCTGTGTATGCATGTCACATCACGAGCCGCACTGATCATTAGTCATTAGTGACAGATATCATAATCAGAGGTGGACTTGCCTGGTGCGTTGGTTTCCTTTATTAATGTGCACATGACTGTAACCAGTTCAGTATTTTTTTACATTTTTTGGAATTTTTTTCTTTAAGACATTGAAATATGATTCTAATGTTAATGGAAAATATGTCCAAAAAATGTTATGAGCTTAAAGCCATCCTCAAAATATTGTGTACTATAGTACAGCACTGCAAAAGCAAATGAGACATGCATATAGAGAGGCTGAAAGATAAACTGAAAACGATGGTAGCATTTAATGTATCATCGAGAACAGATCTGAAAACAAATAATATTCAAGGAAATTTAATATATGACTAGAATGATTACGCCACACCTCCCTTTTTCTTTATAGCGTTCATGGGTTTGCAAAATTGGAAAGACAACTCACATCAGCCCTTGTCCTTTGGCTCAAAATGAAGTGTATGACATCAACAGGCAGGACATGCTTTGACTTTCAGCGACCAGCGTTAAAGCTAATTAACAAATGTGATGTAAAAGTGTAATGGTCATAGACTCGAGGAAAAATTTGTGGCGCCACTACACATGCCTTCCAAAGTGGTAACAATCATCAAACCCTGAAACATCGCTGGAACTGAATGCATAGCAAGTGGCTGTCTAATATACGCTGTAAAAAAAAAATTGGATCAGAAGCGCACCAGCAGATCCATATTAGAATGGTTTCAGAATAAAAGAATCACAGTTTGGACTGACCATGTCAATTTCCAGACCATAACCCAAACCATGAAATCCTGTGGCAGGCTCTCAGTAGAGCTGTGCATAAGTGAATGCCCAAAAATCTAAATTAACTGAAATAATTGTTGTCAAGAAGAAGGCAAAATTTCTCCACAACAATGTGGGAGACTGATCACTATTATTTTAAGTTAATGTTGTTAAAACTGTATCTAGTTGTCGAACCATGGGGTTACTAAGCATTACTCACATAATAGCACACTGGAAAAAAAAATAACAACCTAATACGGCCTTATGGCCTTATTCACATGAGCATGTTTGTACGAAAACTAAGACCTACTATGATCTACAATTTTTACTTTTTTACAAAATAAAAACTTAAATAGGCAGTACTAATGTTTATGCCTATAAATGTATGAATATATATATATATATATATATATATATATATATATATATATATATATATATATATATATATATATATATATATATATATATATGTATGTATGCATGCATGTACACGTGTGTGTGTGTACACATACACATACATACAGACCTTTTACCTTATATTTTTCATCTGCTTTTAGATGTAAAAAAAAAAAAAAAAAAAACGGAATCAGCATTTGCATTTCATTTTAAGCCAACATGCAAGAGAAAGGGCAGCATCAAAACAGCCAATTAATATTCATGTATGCTAATCTGGAAAAACTAAGGTATCACTGAAAGCCAAAGATGTGAATCATGTGAACAAGCCACTGCAACACCTGCTGAATGATGTGAGACAGAACACAATCTTTGAACGCAAGCAAAATGCAATGAATCTGAATAAAGTTTTAAGTGGCTGGTGACGGTTGCTTAGTGCGGTTCACCGCATGTGTTTTAAAACAGAACTCTGAGGTCGAGAACAGCACACCTGGGACACAGCACACACACTGCTAGAGGAAGTGTCCCCCGCCAAAGAAAGCAAAAGAAATTTCCAGCTAATTCACCAGCCTGGTTGGACCCTCTTTTAATTCATCTGCTGTGTAAGAAAATGAAAACAATGTTCCAAATGCATTTAATTTAAGATTCAAATACTCTTCAATATTTTATCTGTACGTGGTTCTATCGCAGTCACATGCTGTAAATGTAAACCCAGAGCGAATTCAGATAACCATGTTTATGCCCTCAAATATGACATGCGCTTTAGAAAGTGTCATGCAGTTCTTTGCCTGTGAAAATTACATGACAAACATATTTGTTCTAAATAAAATAAAACATTCTACCACAAACTGACATTTTTATGCTTTCCAAAGAAGTTGAGAAAGTTTGTATAATGCAGAAAGCCCTGAACCTGTAATTTGTGAATTAAATGAACTTAGGGAAATAAACGTCATCAACAATTGTAAAAAAAAAAAAAAAAAAAAAAAAGAAAATTGGAAAAAAGACCAGTATCTTAACTTTAAATTCTTCTTCTTTTGGGTTTTGCCACAGGAAATCACTTATATCCATCTAACCATTTCTTCTGCATCATTGCTTCTATTAATGTTTTACTATCCATCCTGTCCAAAGCATTTCTCCATCTCATTTCAGTTTGATCTTGTTCCTGTTCAGTCGATCCACCGATCCATCCATCATCTATACCCACGCATCCCAATTCAGGGTCAGGGGGATCTACTGGAGCCTAATCTCGCTCATCTCAGAAGAAAGGCAGTACACCATATACACCATATAGAGGAAAGACAAACCACCACACAGGCCTACACTCACTCCTTGAGCCAATTAAGAATCCCAACTTAACCTGACACACATGTTTTTGGACTGTGAGAGGAAGCCTGAGGACCCAGAGAGAAACAAAAAAGAGAGAACAATGTAGTTAAGAAACTCAAACTTAAAATGAATCTTCACTTTGGTCCAAACATGAGGCAACAGTGGAGAAGAAAACCCTCATTTCCAGCAGGGTCAGACTCAGGGAGGCTGACCATCTGAACTGGCTGGTGCGTGAGAAACCAGCAAACACAGAGAGATTACTCCTGGGATATCAGCTTCAAACAGACAAAAGCCAAAGGCAGGTAAGTAAGAGCTGCACCGTTCCCCTGATAGCAATAAAATATCTAACCTTACATACAGATCTATCTGTTTTAGGGTTGTTTTTTTCTGTTTGTTTGTTATGTTTAGATTTTTCCACTGTCTGCACCTATTTCTAAATACACTCATCTTGTACCCTCTTGTTAAATTCAGACTAAGTGTCCAGTAAAATTACCACTCAGATTTTACAGACTAAATAAGTGCAGATCATTGCTTCTGAAAGAAAGGACTTTGTTCAATTTCTAGCCAAAAGATTGATTATTTTTTTTTGTCCCATATTGCATTGTCTTTCTTCGTCCAAGGTTCCTTTGGGATGAGAGCGTTTACGTGGATTCACTTGTTCTCAGTTCGGTGTACATAGCGTGCATTACTTTTTCTGTGGTTTACATTGTAAAAATGCAAACCAAGCCTAAAAATAAAACAATATGTACACTGAACATGGGTGGTTGCCGGGTTCAGATAATGAAATCTCTCAGTTGGATTGGCAGATCAGGTAGGTCTACAGACCTGCAGGTGCTGTATAGCACACTTCCGAATTTATTTTGATAGGATTAAATTGACCCTGAATGCAGACGGCAGCTCAACAAAGCCACCAGGAGAAATGTGACGCAGACCTCTTAATTGTTACAAATACACGCAATTCTTGTTACTGGTAGCTGTGACTCATCATAGGTTGTGGTTTATGATGGACTTGATTTTTTTTTTTTGTTTGTTTGTTTTGTTTATTTTTTTTTTGTAACATGCAAATTTCTGGGAATGTCAGACTTTCCTGATTAAAGAAAGCGTATAATGTTTCATACCTCAAGTTAAAACAATTTTCTAAGGTCTTGGTTAAATGTCTGACATCATTTTGATGTGTCATACTACAGGAATGAAGTAGCACAGCTCTTCTCTCAGACGTGTCTTTACATCTCCATTCACAGCAGCTGATTTTAGGAGGTGGAATGAACTGCTTGACTTCACTTAACCCACCTCTTCTGCAGAGTATGCCTTTTTTGAGACCGGTAGTTTTGCACAACCATGCTAACAGAAATTTAAACAAATATTGCATAATTACCACGTGAGAACAAAAAGTATGCAGATTTATGGGTGATTTATCCTTTCGCGTTGAAATAATGACACATGTCCATATGTCCAGGATGAAATTTTGTCAATTCAGTGCATGGTCCTACATCAGATATATCCTATATGTGCCCATTTGTTAAAATAAATATGACACACACTGTGTCATTTCAATATTAGTTCATCTAGATATTTCAGCTGTTCAAATATAGAGATCAATTAGGCGTCAGGCTAGTACTTTGTTTTCCTTTGTTTGTTCCAACTTTGTTCATGCATCTTCCAGGCAAAAGGTGTGGTTTTTTTGTTTGAACTCCACAGCAAAACTGTTAGGTGTAGTCTAGCCAAATTCCGGATGTAAAAAACAAAACTATTATAGGGATTCTCACACCGGAGAGACTTGTCCGGACTCATTCATGACGCGTGTTCATATATGAGTCTGTAAAGGGCAGTTAAATATGTGAATGAGCACAGTAACACCGATGTATTACTGTTTACGTGGACCAATGAGGTGTTGTAGAAAATTATGAAAGGTCATACTAAAAACAATTAGAGTTAGAAATAATACAGGCCTGCTTCAAATAACTGCCTTTTTTGAGGATATGCTATAGAAGGATATTGCTGAAGAAATATGCTGTTAGGAGCACATTAAAAAAAAACAACTTTCCATTGATGAAGTAAAGTGAATCATGGAGAAGAGTGTTGAAGACATTTGGAGATAAATATCAAGAGACAGAAGTGACGTAACAGTAACCTACAAATCTGAATGGTTCACCGAATGATAAATTTAAACACTGGAGGTTCCAAAATAGCATGTCAGTATTTCTGTCCTTTTCTTTGTTTTTTTTGGTTTTTGTCATCTTCTTTTCAAAGGATTTAAGAAACACTTAACCTTCATAGCATTAACTCAGTTTAACTATCAGCCTGATTATAATTATTGATTGACTGTTTTGTTTTCCACTGAATGCTGATTGGTTTTAAACAAATGTATGCAAATACATGTAAATCAGTGTAAAGGAAATAAACATATGGGCAGGACATGCAGGTATATAAGACTGTGATGACAAATACATGGCAGATTCGCTACCTTGACTGCGCGACTCTCAGCTGTACAGCTTAATAAACCATACAAAACCAGAGCTCTCCCGTACCGTATTTATGTAATAGAAAAACTTTCACAACAATTTGGCGTTGTTGACAGGATCCACACGTGAATACCGGCGGAGGACGTCCGATTCGGGGACTGATCATCCTGAGGCCAAATTGCTGCAGCCCCGTCGCCCTTGACGGACAATTGGGAATTGAGTCGGAGCACTCCGCCCGAATCACTGCTGGAATCCTAAAGATCTTTCCCTTGGAAGTGATCTGGACAACGATACGGTGAGCTCCTTTCATTTTGGTTGTCTGGGACAGGGTTGGGGGGGTAGACTTAGGAAGTCTGACTTCTCCTGTGGGTGACATTAAGCTTTGAGAACACCCACTGTCAATAAAATAAAGCGCTCCCTGGGGTCTCAAGCGAGAGACAAAACAAAAGGTATTTTAGCACTTTTGCACCTGTGAAGAGGGACTCACTTAAGGCAGAAAGGCCAGCAGGAGACGGTCCTGACTGAAAATGGGAAATAAATCTAGCAACCTAATTCCTCCAGGCAGCCAAATAGGTAAGATCATGATCAATAAACATGGGCCTGAGTGTGTGGAATGTGTGAATCAATGGTACCAGAAATTTGGCTTTCCTAAAGGAGGAAGTTTAAGTTTCACACAAATACAAAAGGTAAAAGAAGGTACTGAGAAAGAATGGGAAGAGTTGAGTAAGTCTAAGAAAAAAAACATAAATTTAGTAAAATCTAAATGTATTTTGGAACTTGAAAAACACCAGATATGTTTGAAAATGTGGGGGAACAGAAATGATAATGATTCAGTTCAAACAAAAAAAAACAAAACAACACAGACAGTGGTATTTCACCTCTCTCCCCTTAAGTCTGTTTCAGGTCATAAATGCGTTGAAGGTGGATGTGATTTGAACTCGTGTCCTCCTCAGCGCCGCCCTCCCAACAACAGCTGCGTGCTTCAGCAGCACCGAGCAGAAGATCTTTTAACCACAACTCACAACTCTGGGCTTGAGCGTCCCGCTGACTTGGGCGACGCCCCGGGGCCATGGGAGAAGCTCCTCTGTTCTTCCATTTTGGATGGACTGAGACCTGACTTGGCAGCCCAACTACGACACTCATATGTGGGCATGCGTCATGAAGTGGCTGAACTCTGCAGACAGGCCAAACATGCTCAAGACGTGCTGATCGACGGGGAGCGGAAACCAACTGAGAAGAAAGACTCTGAGCTGCACAAGGTCACACTGACTTTGTTCTCTGGCTATGTTCCACCCAGTGAGCGAGAATATTCACGGCGCAACAGGAGAGGACGCAATGACCGCCGTCCACGCGGAAGGTGCACAGGGGAGGAGATGAGTTCAGAAAAGTTTCAACGCACCACCTCAAAGACACACACATGCGCGCGCATCACACACACATATACCTGTCTCATGAGCAGTATAAAAAGTTTCCAATGTTTGAATTGACTGTGCTTGGCCAGCCAGTCTGTTCTTTGGTAGATACCGGTGCAACAAATTCTGTTATGAAAAAGTGTTTTACCGAGACACAAATGATAAACTCACTGTTACACATGTGTATTGGGATGATTGTTTTGTGCGCTCTCCGTGTCTTTGACACCTGAACAAAAGAGGTTTTTCCACATGTTTCTCTCTCCAAACCGAGACAGAAACTTTGGAAAGATGTTGGTCGGTTCATGTATCGGGCCCATACTATCACCCTGACTCCCAGTACTGGTTTGTTTTTTGAGTTCAAAGGTCACCTTACACATTAATTCGCTTGTCAGGGCTACACAGAGTCACCTACGAATTATAATGCAGCTGCAGCTGCAGACTACTAACACTGCTGCTGCTGCGGGGTAAGTCTCCCCCTCCCTTTTGTGCACCTCTCTGCATCAGCTCGATCTCTCATCTCTGCCTGCAGTTCTTTGTCACCGCTCAGGAGCTGCGCTTGTGGAAACAGAACGGGTGCAGCCGTTCCCCTGAAGGGATCTGGACGTCCTTGGACGGTAGACCATGTCTCCCTCGCCATTTCTCCCATATTTTGCAAAATTGACACATGGGTTAGACCACGTGTCTAAAGGGAGGATGTTAGATCAGCTGACTGCTATTTGGTTCACAAAAGGCTTCTCTGTGACTGCAGAAAATCACTGTAAAAAAATGTCTTGTTTGTACAACTAACAATGCAGGTAGCACACTCCAAGTAGCCACAGCTGGACACCCACCTCCAGAGTACCCGTTTGATTAAATAAAGCTCTGACTGAGGTGAGTGAAAGACTTGGGTTCCATCTGAAAACACTGTCTGGAGGAGCAGTAGACAGAGAAAATGGCTCGTTAAAGGCCAAACTCACTAAATACTGTGAGGAAACAGGTCTGTCCTGGCCTAAAGCGCTCAGACATGTGCGACAGTGACATGGTGACATACTGCTCCAACCTCTCCAAAGCTCTCTCTCAGGTTCAGGCAACTGTGAAGGCTGCCTGAACCTGAAGGACCTCTTCATCCTCTGAAGCCAGGGGACTGGATCCTGGTCAAAGATCTCCGGAGGAAGCATTGGAAGTCCAAGCGTTGGCTGGGATCGTTCCAGGTACTCCTGACCACTCACACAGCTGTTAAGGTGGCCGAAAGGGCAACCTGGATCCACGCCTGCCACTGCAAAAGGTTTTTAGGGACACCTCCTGAAGACCAACAACCAGCAGATTCGCTACCTTGACTGCGCGACTCTCAGCTGTACAGCTTAATAAACTATACAAAACTGGAGCTCTCCCGTACCGCATTTATTTAATAGAAAAACTTCCACAACAATCAGTAAAGATTTTCAGTCACTCAAAGTAATATGTGCAATTTAAATGTTTCCCTTATTTTTTCAGCAGTACAAGTACAGTAAAGGTTTTCATAATATTGTACATTTTAAATGCATTTTGTACAGTTGAGAAACTTCTTCTTGTTCATCAGATGTTTACCCATTATAACACAAAAAACTAAATCTCACAACATAATTGTTTTTTCTTTTTTTTAAACAAAATGTTTTACTCATAACTGAGTAACTAAAAGAGAACATCGTTGACAGCATGGAAAAGAGTTATTGTTCGGGGTGGCAGTTCTCAGAGACGCCCTTGGTTCTCCACCTCCTCAGCATTGTTAGGATTTTGGATTTGGTGGAGGTTTTCCTGTCTTGTATCTCCTAGCAGAAGAAGGCCATTCTGACTGGCTCTTACTCAGACAATACTCCAGCTGTGATCAAAGGGCTCTAAACTGCGAAGCTCATAAGCGCTCTTAAAAATTGCCATGTCCAAAAATATATTTAAAAAAAAAAAGGCCTTGGTATCAGGTTAAATTCTAAATTAAGGTAAGAAACCATAAACAATCCTGTGCAAATACAATGGTTATTTATAAACTCAGAATCCAACTGGATTTCACTTTTAACTTGAAATATATTTGTTTGACCTTAACAGATAAGAACCATCAATGCTTTGTTTTTTCAAGCACAGCTATGTCTTCTGCAAGAAAACAATGAAGCCCTTGAACTGAATGATTAACATTGAATCTGTAGCTACAGGGTGTAGAACAACCGGAGGTTGCTCATGCTGACATTTCCCTCCAGTCATACATCACGTAGGAATTAACAGGAACACAGTTCACATCCTTTGTTTCTGGTATCAAATTCTTACCACTCCCAAAAGAAACGTTTCCTATTATCTTTGAGTCATAAGTATATTCTAATCTCTTTCTTAAGGATTTCTCCAACCCATTTACCTCTCTCCCCAATGCATTCATTTTCATATCATCTATCAATTCTTTTTTTTTTATTACCACTTCTTCTTGTTCATTGGTGGGGGTGTTTGAGCTGATCCAAGTTGTCATCAGTAAAGGACAAAGCAGGATAGACACTGGACAATTTTCCAGTCCATCACAAGGCCACAACCATTCAGACTCAGCAGTGAACTTAAAAGTCACTGGTTTTAGAGCGTCGGAGTAAGCTGGAGTACCCGTAGAAAACTAACTTGGGCATGGGGATAATATGCAAACAAAGAATTGACATATCCATTCATTTATCTTTCATTTATATATGCTTCTTCCAGGTTCACAGGGGTCCATTTTTCTTCAGGTCAGGCAAAGGGTAAATGAGCTACCAGTTAAACCGATGCAGGTGAGCCCATGGCTGTGGAGTATCAGTTGCCAAGGAACCAGAACTCAGACAGTTTTAGCTTTACCACAGGAAGATCTTATCCTATTTCGTGTTCAAAATTAAAAAGATCTTGGGACAAGGTTTTTTACGCAGGTAGTCACAGTAAAACATTAAACAACACCCATTACTTGTTCCAATTAGCAACCGTATCCTTGTAGGTGCAGTATTTGAGGATAGGTCAATTTTTGTACCATGAGTTTTAAAATGTATCTGTCATTGTCTTCTTTTTGTTTTCATTATTATTGGCAAACAAAAGTCTCTCCAATCCCAAAGACAATAATGGTAATTTGCTGTAGCATGAATGGACGCATACAAAGTTTTCCTGGAACAGCAAGGACGTTTGTTTCATCCAAAAGCACTAAAAACGCCTTTGTCGTATTGTAAGCAAGACAACAGATTTTAAAGTTTGATTTTCAGTCCTGGGTTTACGCATGAAATCCTCCTGGATGAATTTGAAAGTTCACATTATAAGTAAAAAATAATTCTTCCAAAAGGTTTATTCTACTTTACTATGTTTTATCATTTAAGTTCTCTGAAGCTTAAAAAAGCTAAATAAAAACATAATATTTCAGCTTAAAATTAACTAATTTTAAAATGCATTAGCAAACAAGCATGAATATTTAAATAAAGAAATATCTCAACATCTAAATACACTTGTCACTGGTGCAGTTTCCAGACTATTCCGTTCTCGGAATTAGTGAACTATTGAAGAACAGTTTGTCCTTGCAACCCTTTCCAAGTTGCACACATAGATCCACAGAAAACTTCCATACCACCCAGCCCACCGTGGCCCACCGTGGCCCACCGTCACAACCGCAACGTCATGTTTGTGTGAGTAAACATGAGGGTTGAACATGAGCATAATTGGAGCAGAACAGCATTCTCTGTAGCACATCAGTACAAGGCCCACACTGTTCCACGTCTCACGGAGGGCCACGCAGCTGTGCAAAAAAAGGAACAGTTACTTGGAAAACCATGGTGATAGAAAACAGAAGCGTCCGAACAGAATTACAATGAATGGTGATAGCTGGGGGGGCTTTATTCCCTGCGCAGGGGCAAATGCAAAAAGGGGGTGCATTTTGTCAAATGCAGACTGCAGAGTTTGGCTGCATAACAGCTGATACCAAGGACAACAAAGGTTGCTGTACCAGCTCCACCACTGTACATCTAATGCACATATGTGCCTTATCGTCTAGTAATGGTCACATGATGTAGGCTGGGCAAATCAGGGACAGATGTCCCACAGGACCAAATCATGACGCAAATCTGTGCAACTACATCATTTTTAAGTACTTTTGGTTTTATCCATCTATTTGGCAGCACAACCCCAGCATGTACAAACTGAAACGGGGTCGACTCACCACAGCAGCGTATGCTTCACACCAAAGTTCCTGCCAAAATGACAAAAATAGAGATCTTGAAGCTTATTGTTCAAACTTTGAACCAGGGAAATTCTCACAGAAGGTTATATAATTATTTCTCCTCATAGCATGGGCTCATAGAAGCAGATTTCAGATCAACATTTAAGGATTACAAACATGTGGTAGCATTTAAGCCCATGCCAGTCGAGGTAGCCTCTTGAGGCTAGACTTTGTGGTAGTCACACCAGTTTGACTGAAGTCATAGTGCCAAGTATGGTTAGTGTCACAGCAGATGATTTGAACCTGACGCAGCCACGTCTTCTGCAGAACAAGCGTCGAAACCATCTGGTTTGCTCTACAGTTAAATGCTGGACGTTGTAGCTGTCGGACGGCTCTAATATCATTGTCTGAGTAACAGTTTCCAAAGATGTTAAGAGCAGTTTGATGAGCTTTTTCCTGCTTTCCTTATTCCTGTCTGAAGTTTGTGGTTCACCAAGGAGGGTGGGACCTGGACGTTCAATGTCGTTGCAACAGACACTGAGTCAAGTGAAGTGCTGCAAACTGCCAGATTCATCCAAGAGTGTGGTGGCAGAATACGTGCTGATTGTCAGAGATGTAGTGCATTAACATGAATTCTCCTATTACGGTAATGTCCTTATAGAATACCAGCTTCATTTTGTTTCTTTCATGATAAGTTTCATTTAAACAATAAGATAGTTCACAGAGATAATTTTAGCACAAAATCAAAAGGTAGGAATATATGAGGCAAAGAAACATCTAGTTGACTAAATCATTTGTAATTTCAGAAAAACTATTACTTTTTTTTTTGTATAAGTCAGTGAGTCAAGTCAGTCAAACCACAAACGTCTAGTGAGCCATTTACACAGAGGAAGACATATCTAACAGACATGACTTTGCTTTTGTGAGTCCTTATAGCCATAAACTGTAGAAAAACTGTCATATCCATTATGATCAGAATCTGTTTTTTGCATTATCACTGCCGTGCTGACTTTGTCGGAGCCATGCAATCCAAAATTGTGCAATAAACATTGAAAGGTTAGAAGATCTATCTTTATTACATTAATTGATTTCATTGATGCTGATGAGAGTCCTCCAATCAGGTCAATGTGCCATTCTCTTTAAAGACTGTTATTCTTTTTTTGAATACAGCAGGAAATGAGAAACAAAATGATTAAACTAAAGCCCCACTAACAGCACAGATAGCAACCTCCTAAAAAACTTTGTAAAGAGTTTTATTCGCACAACACTCTTCCTACTTGTAAACTTCCTACTTGTAAACCAAAACAGAGAAAAAAGAAAAAAGAAGAGCAATGGAAAGAGTGAAAGAGGATAAAGTGTAATTAAACTTAACTGTCAACAGAACACATCAGTAAAAGGGTAGAGTTTTGAGGTTGTTACTTGGAAAGATGCACGAGTCCTGCATCAAAGCCTTTGTAGTTGCCTACCACAAAATTCCCAAATACCTGCAGTGACTACGTAAGTTTGTTTTGATGCTCTGATGCCATCTTAATTATTTCTTTTTTAATTAATTCCCAACATCAAAAAAAGAAAAAGAAATTGCCACCAAGCCCTAAGATTTAACATCTTAAAGCCCGTTTGTTTAAGTTATTTTTTTCTGTAAAGTCAAAGGACAAATGGGAAACTTGATTTCAAAATTAGATAAGCACCATCTCAGCTCTTTTATTGACTTGT
The DNA here is from genome assembly GCA_014839995.1 of Xenentodon cancila. NCBI lineage: Eukaryota > Metazoa > Chordata > Actinopteri > Beloniformes > Belonidae > Xenentodon > Xenentodon cancila. The sequence continues at coordinate 11,028,211 of CM026206.1, forward strand.
TTTTTTCTTTATAATCTTTCCTTAAAATCCAATTTTGCTGTTATTAGCCTGTGAGACGGTTTAATTTCACTCTTTATTTTTATATGTAGATTTAAACATATCCAACTTAATGTTTAACCGTTTAAAACCGTAATACTGGCTTGTTGAGTAAAATGCGCTTCAAGGTTTGGGTCTGTAAATGATCATTTTTGAAACCAGGTTCCAGAGTGGAAAGATTTGAAGAAGCTGTTTCTGTGGTTTGTTGTTCCTGCCTCTCTGCGACCTTTCTGAAACACTTATCACTCATATTTGCACACATTTGCAAGTGCGCATGCCCAATGTTTTGCCGCCTGTTTTTCCGCTTGTTTCCGTCATAGCATCACAGCGCCACTAACAGGCCTGGCATGAGTACATTCAGGTGGACACACACATTTACTCTTATACATGTAATTCAGAATGTAACTGTTAATAAATAATATAATGTATTACTGTATAGGGGTTACAAACATTTAACTGACAAAATGTTTTTCAAGCCAGTTGAAAAAATACTGGTTTGAATCCATTAGGCAGAAATAATGATTTTATTTGCCTTCTAACATTAAATTAAGTTATCTCTTTGTTTTCTGTTTTAAAACCATGATTTAAACTCAGAACTGTAGGAAACAGCTTATTGTAAGATACTTACATCAGTGCCATCATGGCACAGGTAAAGAAATTAAGATGTATTATGGCACACATCATTATACTTCATCTATGTGTCTCAAAACACTATGCAACTTATTTATAAATGTTTAATAAGTTTTAACATGTCTGACTTAAAGGTTTGGGCAAAGTAACTATTTTGCTGGTGTCTGAATAAAATTTTGCAATATTATTATTATTATTGTTGTTTGCTCATCTAGCCGTCTTGGACAACATTGTTTGCTTACATTTAGCAGGCAAAATTTCAAGCCAAATAAGTATTGAATCTTATGTGTTAGACCAATGGCAGCCAACTCCTTGACCCTACGTGTTGACAAAAATCCACCTTCCAGTAGAACCCAGTGGTACTCTAACAATCTAACGATACCTTTTAGACCGATATTTACGCAGAACAGTCAAAAAAACATTAGCCGAGCTAATAGTATTGCCTGTAATGGGAACAAGTCTTTTATTCCTTCCTGAACTGCACTAGTCAGGCACCTCCTGGGTGTTTCTTCCTCAAAGCCCCACTATTAGGTTTCAGTCCCTTTATTTAGTTCAAATCAACATCTCCACCCAGTCCAAATGGTCTACCTCAGATGACTTTCAAAACAGATTTCACAGAGTGATCACTGTTTTCCAGCCGTGTTTTGTGAAATCTTTGATAGCCCTCCAAGGAGCCCCTTCTCTTCAAGATAAAAGGCTGAATAAAAGTGTTTTTTGGGTTTTTTTTGTTTTTTTTTAATAATTCCTTCCTGTGTGGTCAAATGACCAAACAATTTAGTGAAGCAAATAATGAAAACATTATTCTATATGGTATAACAGTGCTGTAGTGTGCAACAAAAAATAAAATATTGTATACAGCCCATAAACCTTGATGTTAGTGTTACATTTATTAACCAGAAGATTTCAGACTATTTGGCTTAATGTTTAGTGTTAAGAATATTTGAAAATGCTTGTATAACTATATAACAAAAACTTGAGTCAGATAAACGTGTTTGTGCAAAACATATGCAGCCTTAAGGGGCTGTCAGTCAGGAGGAAGGAGGAATAGGGAGGAGGAAGGGAAATGACTTTCCGGGAGGATACAGCACAGCGGGAGACAACATGGCATAGGGAGCAGAAATACTTGAAGAGCATGGACGACTGCCAAAAGTAGTTTGGTGGACCTTGGCTGACACAGCACTTTACCGCAGCGGCCACACAAGCTCTCTTTGGTTAAGCCTTGGAGAGCTTTTTTCAATGAAATGAGCTCTGACGGCCTCATGCATGTAAATGGTGCACACACATCCAGACTGTCAAGTAAGATCTGACAATACTCTTGCAAAACCATTATTTGCACACTTGTCTGTGTAAAGTTTGCAAAGCACTATTCAATCACACATTATTGTAATGCACAATTAAAGCTAAATAAATGTCAGAATAGTATTGAAGAGAAAGCACGAAGAATACACAGTGCACATCCAAATTTATGATATCGTTGTGACTTTCACATGCTGTTGTCATTTGTGATCTATATTATTAGAATACAATTTGGGAATTAAACATTTTATGCCATCAGCTGTTCTTGGCACAGCTAAAAAGGTGCCCATGCAACACAGTGTTGAAAAGCTCCCGCTCTAGTGATTTAACTGATGCTACAATTTGGGACATACAGTGACTACAATGGGAGTATTTAATGCAAAAAGCAATGAAACAGAAATTTAAAAATTTCTAGCAGATCACCAATGCTACTTGGTATCCAAGTCACCTATTGACTAATATTATCTCGACAATAGCAGTCTTTGGAAATGCAAAACAATCTAATCCAGTAAAATAATTTCAATAAATATCACTACATCCATTAACTCCAGTTGTATTATTAAAAACAATCCATGTGTTTGTCCCATCAGTCACTATATCCTGTTACAACCAAGGGGCTACATCTGGCTACCCTGCAAGTCTGACACAGAAAGAAGGGAAGAAAACTGTAGTTCCTTGACTGTCCACTTGGGGCTCGCTCGAAAAGCAAGCCACGATCAACACTGACCAACATACAGCAGAAAGAAACCTATTTACTGCCTGATTCAAAACACAGATCTTGTCTCCACAGCTAGATTTCACATCCATGATAACTGTATATGGGAGTGAAATTTTAAGTACCATGGAAAGTGAACTTATACAAAGCTATAAATGTACTCATAATTGGGGGTGTGGTCTTTTGACTGATGGATTGCTGTGAGGTCTGACTGAAGCAGCTGGGAGCAAAGTTAACTTTCACTGACATGTGGCGGGCATGCACGAAGGAAAACGGGCTTCAAAACTGGTCTTCGAAACCAATAGGTCACATGACCGAATGCTTCGTCCATTGTTTCTGGAATAAGGAGGTGTTGTTTAAGATTAAGGAGCATCATTGACTTGTGTTGTTTTAAGTATTTAGTGTATTTAGTGTTGTTTTAAGTATTTAGTGTTGTTTTAAGTATTAAAAAAATACTTACCACTGTTGTTGCTAGCAGAAACAAAAGCTTTTTTAGGTTGTGTTTTCTTAAAAGCAGGTTTATGTGTATTTTGTTAGTAAGTCAGAAGTATTGCGGGGCCCCAGATAAATCAGTGGGTTGAGCAGGGACCACATACGGAGGCCGTCGCCCCTGTGCAGGCGGCACAGGCTCTATATAGCCTGTCACTCTTCACTGCTGTCTTCCCCCCTCTCTCTATCTAAGTTTCCTGTCCACCAACTTTCAAAATAAGGGCCACTAGAGCCACAAATATCTTTTGGGGAAAAAAAGTATCGAAATGAACTGCTAAAATGTACTGGTGCTGCATAGTAAAAGAACATAAGTGGACTTTAACTGAGGTCAAATTTTGCATTATGTAAGCTGTTTTTTTTTTTTTTGTTTTTTTTTTATGGTCGACTTCTGTGAGAAGAGGCAGCCACCCCAGGCGGTCTCCAGCGAGTGGGAAGCAGTCCAGCCGTTACTTCAACTTCAAGCAGAGCCACTCCATAGACTTGAATGGAACAGTTTCACATGGATTCCAGGTAAGATTCAACAATAATACCTAAGGGGCCCCTATACAGCTAAAACTAAGAATGAACCTGAAATAACTTCCTATGGGAAGGACCGTACCATTGACGAAACTGAACTTGAAATATTTTTGACTTGACTGGATAGAAAACATTTTTGTAAAGAAGATCCTACTCCACAGTAGAGATGTAATCATTTATTTAAGTGAGTTATACAAGTACCTGAGTGCATAAATTTAAGTTATTTTAATTATTTTATCCTTATTGTGATCTGCAGATCTCTAAGAAAAGAGAGCACGTTTAGTTTCAACTGAACCTAGTTCACTGAGATTGCTTATTTTGTTTTTGTGAATAAAAGCACCCAGGTATAAGATTGTAGTTTTCTTAACATCCTCTGATTAGGACCTACAATTCAGATGCTGGTGTCGCACTAGTTCCTAGGTGTCTCCCTTATATTTAGTGTTAACACTTGTTTGCCTTTTTTTTTTTTTTTTTAATTTAAATACAGTTGTATGCAAAAGGATGGTAAAAATAAAACATTTAAAGTTCTGCTCAGAGATTTAGATTGGCCTATTGTCAAATCTTAAAATTCTTAAAACTTAAACCATACAGCAGAGAAGAGCACTATGAGCCAGGAAAATTGAATAACAAGCTGTGCACTTACTGATGTATGGTTTAAGTTTTAAGAAGAAACAGTCAGTCAGCTTATATAGCAGTAAACACTAATGTAAGCATTGGAGTTTAACATAATTTATCACTAAGTTGACAATACTTACAAGAGTTTTAAATGAGCCATTAAAAACACATCCGATGTCTTCAAATAAGCTTCTCTTGGCAGTCTGGAGACTCATGTTTTCATTACCTTTTTTTTTTTTTGCATCTCAATAGCTTCAGGGCAAAAGCTATGACTTCCCGGCAACATATTCTTTTAAGATTGGGCTACTGCTCTTAAGCCAAAATATCTGATCACTTTAATGATCTTGTCTGTTTTATAAGAATAACCCTGAATCTTGAAAAGGGATCACTTTTACTACATAACAACCATTTTTAACAAATATTCTTGATTCTTTAATGGGCCTTGTACAAAGCAATGCGTGAATGACTCTGCAGATAAGCTCAGTTTTGTACGAGGTTAGGTTTACAGCTGATGCCCGTCTTGATAACAGACTTGCTTTGCTGGTTAACTTGTCTGTTAGCGCAAAGTGACCGTGCTGGGCAGAGCTGGCTTCAAACCATTTCATTGGGTTTTTTTACATGCCAAAGAAAGCTACAACTCTAGTGTTTGACACCACCATCCGGTAGTACGCTGTTTTAAGAAAGTTCACTTCCAGAGCTCTTTGCCAACTGCAGGAGCAGTGCAGCAACAATTTCAGAGAACGCACCCGACAAATGTGAGGGCAGCACCAAATCATATGTAGTAAAGAAGTCATGTTTTTACAATCATGCGGTCAAGTAAAAGTGTTTCCTCCTATTCCACAACAACTATAATGCTTATTTGTAGATCATCATAATAACGACTCAGTGGGACAGAAATAACCTAATGGTAAAACTGGCTGAGGACAAGAGTTCAATTGCAGGAACAGCAGTACATCCTGGCCAAGAGCCCTTCGTGAACATGCTGGAAACATTCAGCCACTAAAAGTTACAATAGATGTGACTGCTTAAAAAATGTTAAGATGCTCTGAATTTCATTCATTCTTTCTTTTTTCATTTTTTTTAAATTCTCTATATTGTACATGTAATGGAAAAGTCATGAAAAAATATTGTTCACAAAGAGGACAACAACTCAGGAAATATTTATCACTAGTTTTACTAAATGTCGTTAATAAGAAAGACACTGTAGTTGCAGGTTTGTTGATTAATGTCTGAATAAATGAAAAATAAATACATTTTTTAAAAAAAGCAACATGTGTTGTGATATGGCTCAGTGAGGGTTCTGCAACAGATATTAACTAATGATTACATTTACACTTCAGACTTCAGAAACAAAAAATAAAATAACAGGCTACCTGTGTCTTTTTAATGCAAATTATCATGCGCCAGGTATAATGGAAGAACATTATGGCTTAAGTTTTTATACATCATTCCATAACCATTTAGCAGCAAGTGGCTATATTTCCAAATTAACATTCAAATGGAAACCATAATATAATAAAACATTCTGTTTTCCTCTGAAATACTTCATATTTCTTTTTTATTAACAATCAGGGTCCTTATCGGGCAGAATAATTTGACTGCATGCATGTGCCTCAATTTACTGAGACAAATGTCGTCTAAGTGCAGTATCTTAACAGCTTGAGAATGAATGTTTGATTAAAGATTCAGAGTATTGTTTATGTTATAATGCTCTTAGAAAGACATGTAAGAGCATACACAGTGGCTAGAACAAAATAAACAGACATCATCGCTGTTTTTATTTCCAAAAGTCTTTTGCAAGTCAGAATATGTGAGAAGTTTAATAGACTGACAGATGTTGAGCAACAAAATAATGATTACTGTGCTGAGCTTGTACATCTAAAGCCAAGAGAATAAGTGCGGAATACATTTTAGAGATTCAAGATTGATATCTACCTGTTACCACTGTGCCAGCAAAATGCCACATTGTAATTTTATATAATTTTAAAGCCTGGGGGTCCTGCACAGAAGGAAAAACAGTGATAGATTTTTTTTAAGTAATGAGAGGAAGAGTGGAGGCTGGAAACATGTCAAAATTGTTTTCTGGCACATTTTATTAAATTATCTTTAAAGCAAACAAGACTTTACTGTTGCATGCCCACATGAGAGGGCATGTAAAGGTAAGTGTTAACTAAGGTTAACACTTCTAATGTGTAAGTGAAAAAATTAAAATTTAATGTATGGAACATCAACATACTCATATTATTTCTTCCTTTTTTTTAAATTTGTTCATTGAATGAAAAATCCTGTGGATTAATTGGTAATGAAAATGCTTAGAGTCTACAATCTGAGACAAAATGAACGAAAACGTGGAGACGATGCATAAATAGGCTCACTTTGACCTCTCAAAGGTCCGCTCAGCCATCAGAGGAGAAATGTACATGAGAGTGTACTTACCTGGTGCAAGCAAAAGGGAAATTTTTGATTAAACCTTCAACTGCTCATGATATATATATATATATATATATATATATATATATATATATATATATATATATATATATATATATATATATATATATATATATATATATATATATATATATATATATATATATATATATTAATATAAGTAAAAGACAGCTTGTAGCATATGGCAGTGCAAGACCTGACTCTCTTTATTACTACACTCAGAAAATGTTGGAAACTTGTTTCTCATTCTTACTAGCCAGTTTAACAGCTTTTCCATAAGATAGTTCTCCAGTATACATGTATGATGTTGGTGGAAAGGAGCGAAGAGATGCAGGGATTAAACGCAGAGCTTAGTGAGGCTTCAATAAACCAGAGATCCCAGAATGCAGGTAAACCTCAATGCACTTTACTCCTTTGTAGAGCAAAATCTGGTTAACGTGGTAATCTTGGACCAGTTACAGACTCATCCCTGACCCCATGCAAAAGACTCTAGCATGTTGTAACTATAAATGTACTGATAATTACTTATTTCTACGTCACATGTGTAATTGTTTTTTGTTTTTTTTAAATGGTAAAATACACTAGCTGTACAGATTAATGCACAAGTAATCCTTAAAATGAAGTCTAAAAGTGTGGGATTTTTTCTTTGTTATCTTAGTTAGCCTTTCTTTTCATGCTGGTAGTTTATCAAAATATGGGTGATAACTAGTCTAATTTATTTCTTAACCATTCTAAATTTAAACTTGTTTTACTTTAGCATTTTCCTGTGACCCTGCAAAGGATAAAACAGGTATAGAAAATGGATGGGTGGTTGGATGGACTCTTGCATTCTTATTGCACTTGATAGGTGGCTGGGTTTCCAATAGCAGGATTTGTTTTAGGTTAACTTGCATCTGCCAAATAGAGAGTGACAGATGAAAGGAAATATGAAGCTCCGAGGTTCCTGGGTTCTTTTTATCAGCCATAGCAAATGCAACACATTTCAGTTGTTCCTCAAAAGACTCTGCTGCACAGAGTCAGTGAAGCATTACTTTGAAACCTTCAATCTTAAAATTTGGGACAGTGTAGAAAATACAAGTTTAGAAAAGAAAAGCCTGTTCTTCAACATTAGTCTGGGCTTTTATTTTAATACAGACACTTTAAACAAAATACATTTTAGGTATTGTCTTGTCATTTTTCAGTTCATTTTCATTTTGCAAAAAATAGTAGGAATGGGGTAAGTCAGTGAAATGCCGAAGCAATATTCCATGGGGGGTAGAAGAGAAGTGATTTGCATATTCCCGTAGTCCTTCTGTTAGGGGTCGTCAAAACCTCTCAATTACAGGAATGAACCACCCAGAGAAAGCAGTCTTGATCATACCTTTGCAAAGGGGGGAAGGGCCGACGCCAAGGTGCATCACCCATGGCGATTCCTGGCCATTCCCTTCTTCCTCTTTGCTGTGGTCTCTTTTATTCACAGAGGAACAAAGCAGTCACATGACATGTATGTAAATGTGTTCAGGTGGAGAAACAGACACGCTATAGGCCCATTTGGCTCTGACATCCTGTATATCTTAATCCTGGCACGACAATCTTGTAAATACAGACAGCAGAGAATTACGACTTAAAGGCAATCATGTAATAATACATTCATAATATGTTCATAACTCTGACACCTTCCTTTTGGTTGCCTTTTCCTTTCTAGTCAGTTGTAGCCCAGTTGCAACAATAGACAACCAGGATGAAAGTCCAAACCATAATTTGGGTGGTTTTTGCTACTAGTAGGGACAGGCAACCCAGAGAGATTGATTTATCTTTAAGTGAAACTAATATAACTAATAAACTAATATACACTAATAATATATAATATAAAAACTTCTTTGTGGACCTGTCCAGGGTGTAGCCCTGCCTCTTGCCTGTAATGAGCTGGGATAGGCTTCAACAAACCCCCATGACCATGTTCAGGAATGGATGGATGGATGGATGGATGGATGGATGGATGGATGGATGGATGGATGGATGGATGGATGGATGGATGGATGGATGGATGGATGGATGGATGGATGGATGGATGGATGGATGGATGGATGGATGGATGGATGGATGGATGGATGGATGGAAAAGCAAGGTAAAATTGCACCCGATATACCACATTGCTTTTTTGTACCAGCAGCATCTTCTCATTCAGCAGTACCAGACCCGTATCTTTCCTAATCCTTGATGAACTCACTTTTAGGTTGAAGGTATGTTTGTCAGTAACATCGTAGTGATTAATTTGGATAAAGAAAATGTTAATCAGTGAGGGACACTCTGAGAAAATTTATTCAGCTCTGTAAAAAGCACTCAAACTCTTTTTGACCTCTGACATGTAATGCCATCAACGAGGTTATTGCAAGGTCATGGTCATGGCAATTCATTTATGCTTGGTCCAGTTTATGAGCAAAGCTTCCCACTGCTTGACAGCCGCCTGAGTATCCCTTTAATGAGGCAAATCAAACCCCCTTTCAAAGCTCTTGGGTTACCTTTTCTTATACTCTTTGATTTTTGGTTCAGCTATGGAGTCTAAAATCTCTCAAGTGGAAAAAGATCTTTATTAAGTTAGCTCCTGACTGTAAAACTAATTACCATCATGCTTAGAACCTTCTCTCAGGTCAGTACCGTTCTGCTGATGCAAAGATCACAGACGTCTTCCACGTCAAAATGCCACATCAGCCAGTTAAAGGTAAATACAGAATTCACTTATACCAATCATACAATTAAAATCAAATTAACTAGATCAAACAATATTACATGGGCAGGTTCATACAAGACTAAATGCACGCATATTAAATCAAGCATGAGGCAAAATTAGTTTGTAAGCTAAATCCAGACTTCCAAATACTTTGAATGTGTTGTGTTCACTAACACAAGCACTTGTTCCATCCACAGAACACAGAATTACAGCATATGCAAATGACGTATGTTTTGTAAATATAAAGAGTCTGTATTTTGCTCTACACTGTATTGCTCATTGTAGGCCTGTGTGGCCTTTGCGCAGGTTCGCCTACCTTGACGTCAGAGATCACCCACTAAATAGGAGGCACATGGAAGTTAAGAGTCACGACCATTGTGGAAACCCCATTGCCAGGCTGACTTTGTTTGGCATATTAGGAATGGACCTCACATGGTCGCCACATCACTTGCCAAGTATGTCGTCTGATGTGAAATTTGTCTCGTGAGCCACTGGCCACAGCAGCTCCAAAGATATGTTGATCTTAAATACAGGTTACAAAGACATAAAATAAACTTGTGTCCAGTAAGTCGCAACAGTCTCTCAACTTACCCTCTCAGTCTGGTATGTTGGGTCACTGTGAGAGGAAGACGAAAAAATCAGTGGTTCTGCTAAAGAAAATATAAAATTGTCTTATTGGGTGTCAACATGAAAGTGCAGAATTTTCAGAGTTTTCAAGGGGCCTCTAGTGCGTTCTGAAGTTGACAGCACTCTGAACAATGAAAAGTTTAAAAAAAGTTGCCATGAGGCATGTTTTGTTGTTCAAAGAGCTCATCATCATCAAGAATTTCCTTTAACAAGTTCTCTTAAAGACGTAATAGGTGAGCCAGGTGGCGCTAGTACAGTAATTTCTTTCTTTTTTTCTTCCTTTTTTTTAAAAGTACATCCAAGTTTCATTCTTACAATAATATGACCACACTTTACTAAACCTTTGTCATTTCCTGGTCGAGCACATAACATGAACTTGGCTAGAGACTGAGGTCAAAATTACTCAGAAATACTTTTGTGCTTAAAACAATCACTGTTAGAGTTCAAATGTATTTGTTTTACAAAACCACTATCATGTTAATGACTGTCGTTTTGACATTTGACAAATGTGAGTCACTCTCACAACCAACACAGTTGGCATATTTGTGTCAAGGAATTAGTTTGTAGTTCCCTGCATGAGCGAACAACACATGGATTTGTTTTTGGGAGTCTCACACGCTGTAGAAATTAGCCCTGTAATACCAAAGATTCAATCACATGACAAGTATTACTTGCCGTATTTTTCCTTCTTGATGCTCATTATTAACAAAACATCAATTTACTATGAAACTATATGTTTATTCACAGCTAGTTCTTCCAGATGTCAGTTATTTTGCAATGAAATTAGTTAAATTTCAGGTTAAATTTATGGCGCGTGACCTCAGCAGGTGCCCGCTAGATAAGTTGTTCATCATACTCGTGACAGCCATGCACACTATTTAATGTTTAATTCTTTTTTTTAGTTGGATTGTGGTAAGAAGCTAAAGTCAAACATTTTTATGATAAACATTAATACAACTGTATGTTTAAAAACACTTAAACTTGGCCTTAAATTGTCTAATTAAGTAATGTGACTGAACGTTAATTTAGATTTAATATATTTGCTATGAACTGATCAATAAAGTCATAGCGATGTTTATGAATTGTAGAAAACATTAATCTGTGCTTTAGTTTAACATTGCTTGCATGTCTAATTTGTGCCTTTATTACAAAGTGTTACTAAGTATTCATATGAAACTTTAGAGAAACTAATATATAATTTGGGATAATTTCATAAATACATTTTTCTTATGATAGACGTAGATTGATAACTTAAGCATCTACGCTGAATCACTAATATGAACCTTTTATTATGAGTGGCAACACATTTCACTATAGCCACTTGTGTACGACTTGTGTAAATTGACAAGTCTAGTCTGGAACAGACACGATAGTAAGAATTCATTTATTTATATCTTATAATGAGTTTGTAAGAAATGGTGAGTTGAGTACAGCAGAAAAACAGTGTAAAGTTCTGCTGAGTTCATATAAAATGACTAATAATACTAGTGACTCATTGCAAGTTTTAAACCCATGTAACCCATGAATTCAATATTGGGGAAATACTTGTCTCAAGTAAAATTAATTAGGGAAAAACTGCGTTACAGTGTTTTTATATGTAGTGACATTAGCTACAGGAGTCTTCATTTACTGTCAAGCAAATTACTTGTGCCCTTATTGCATGATTATACATTTGCAATTTCGTATTTCTATCTGGTTTGTCACAGCTTGTGCCACCCAAACCCCAAACATGTGCTTTTCCCCACAGCCTGAAAATGTGGCGTGCCAGCCATAGAGTGGCTTAAAAAAAAGCTCAGTCACCAAATATGTGTGATAATGCTGTAAACTCTGAATTATATTCTTTAAAAAGAGCTGGAATATCTTTTGTACCCTTGATCTAACCCTGATTCCTTATAAATGTTTGTATGCAATGTTTTTCTGATTTTCTTTTTCTAAATCATGAACTATTTTAAATACTAAAATATTTGTTATTGATCTGTTCACCCAAAAGCAGTTTGGTGAAGGAAGAGCTGCAAGCTTCCGATAAAACTGTGCAAGGTTCAGAAGCCATTTGAAGTGCCCTTTCCTTTTGTTAATTCAGCCAAAATGTGGCTGAGTTAAATAGACATTCATGGGCCATCTCTTTCCAGTTCGAGAGGAGTTCAAACAGTACTCAGGAAAGTCCTGGTCTGAGCAAAAAAATGAATCCCCAAACCACATACAAACACCAATATCCCAGCAGTTGGGACTTATTCACCTAAGTTAGATTGATTAGACTGTTCATTTTAAACTTACTGTAGGCTGGAGTGTGAGTGTGCATGGTTGTTAATAACATTTGAGCCTGTGTAGCCCTGTGGGGGACTGAAAACCTGTTCAGGATGTTCAGGATTCTCACTCAAGACAACGCAAAGTTCCAGTCCCTTGGTAAGTATTATAAATAAAGAAAATTTAATGGATGGATAAATTCACAAATTTTTGTTGCTAGCATCAAACTGAAAATTATCATTTAGGTCTCAAAAACAAAGACATTTGATATGTTGTCCTTTTGATGTTTTTAGTTAAATGTAGGGTTTAAATTATTTAGAAATGGCTGAATGCTTTTTCATGATTTCATGGTTTTGTTTTTTTTCTTAAAGTGTCTGAACTATTCTAGAAATAAGTAGTAATTGTAGATTAATTTAGCAATCAATAATACAGCTTAAAGAAAGAAAAAGAAAGATGACTCAAGTAGTGCCATGATCTTAGTCAAATAAATTAACAAATTATTTGGTGAGCTCAGAAATGTGTGCATGTGCATTTACAGTCATTACAGCTGAAAAACACAAACCCAGTAAAAGAAGAGCCAGACAGCAAGAAAACAGAATATCTGTGTAAGAATAGTTCTTGATGTAAGACCCTCCTTGTCCTGCTCTTTCCTCTAGCCTCCAGATTGGAATGTTGTTCTGACTGAGACAATGTGACATAAGACCAAAAAAATTACACAAGTGTCTGTGGAGTATTTTTGGTACTCAAGTTAAAAATACAAGACCAGCGGGTTAAAGAGTCAACAGCATCATCCCATGCAGATGCATTTAATGAACAATAGTTTCTGTTGGAATATGTGGTATTGAATTTAAATTACAATATTGTGGCTCTCATGTGAAGAAAAATGGACCCTTAATCTGAATATCTGAAAGTGGCTGTAATGTTTTCAACTTTTTTTGTCATCTCGGTGTCTACTCGGAGCTCATTGGCATATTTTGGTCATGGAATTACAATAAAGGAGAAGCACAAGTGCACTCTTTGGAAAAAGCAATAAAATACTATTGTTCTTATGACTGTATTTTTCTTGTGGTTAGCAAATGGAATACCGTCATATTGCCATATTCCGTTTAATGCATAAACAGCACTCAGCAAGAATATGGAGGGCTTCTACAACCCTTTGAAAAAACTAATCTGCCATTGTGTTGTTATACCCCCATTAGTCTGAGACATGCAAATATTGTTTGGGCAGTGTTTGAGTATTAAAATATAACTGACTACATACATACATACATACATACATACATACATACATACATATTTCAGGGGTCACAGACCAAAGTCAGGAGACCAGGAGAGGCAGGGGTTATAACAAAGTTCTTTATTTTAAATGGAAAAGGCTGAACTAAACAGGATTTCCAAAAAACCCAAATGAAAATCCAAATGAGCATAAAGAAATGTTGTTTTTTATTACAAAAATAAAGATGTGAACATTAATTTGATTCAGAAATGACCAACAACTCCTCTTGGAAAAGTGATTATAACCGATACTTTATATGATGTGTTTTTCATGTCACAGAGAAAGCTTGATGAAATCAAAAAGACAAACATCAGAAAATTTTAAAATAGGCAAATATAAAGTCAGAAGAACTACAGAATATTTTAGTACGAAAACATCTAAAAAGTACTGTCTTTGATACAACTATGAAGATCGATTTCTCTTACTCCTTTCTCTTCCGGTATTACTTCTACTTGTTGATGTGAAATGTATTCTGGGATGCTTTGCCATCCAAAGTCTCCACAAGTCTCCACTGGATCAGGTTGAGTCTCCACTTCCACTTCCACATCCATCCCTACAGCCTGGTTCAAAAACCTGTTTTGGTCTCAATTGTTTTTCACATTCATGACATCACTGAGGGGGGTGAATTGTTTTGTACCTCATCAGGAGAATTTATATAAAGCAATATATTTATTTCTTATATGATTGATTGACAGTCTGCTCAGCCAATGGCAGACCTTTATCATTTTCTTATCCATAATCATCACGCTACCAAACTTGCCAAAGCAATCCGCAGTTTGCACTGATCCAGCATTTTTAGACAATACCAAAATGTATAGCCCAAATAAAAACACATCATATAAAACATTTACTTAGCAGTCATTTTTGATGTCGCCGTTAAATCAACATGTGTACTGGGTACCAGTGAGGACTTAATGGAAACGATGTCGACTTTGTCAGTATGAATCGATGAAAACAGTGAGGAAGGCAGAAGAAAAATATACACTGATCACATGGATCAAACAGAATGACAACCAACTTGTGTAAAATGTTACCACTCTGCGATTTTGTGCATACAAACTAATGTAAGTCACCAGTTATTTATTTTTTATTTTTTTTAACTTCACATAATTATTAGCATTTGTAAACATTAACATATGACTAGTAGACTTCACTATACCCACCTGACACTTAATGCTTCTTAATGTCTAATAAAACTAAAAAGACAACAACAAAAAAATCCATCTCCTGTACTGTCCTAACCCTGATATATTTTTATACATCAGCACTATAAGTACCCATCCCCGGCCATTAAAGTCAAGCGTGTTGATGGCAGATGCAAAAGCCGTCAGGGCACTTGTGTAAAAAACATTAAAAGTCCCCATGCAATAAAACCATTATTTATAGGACTATAACAGCCTGGTAGTTTGTCTTACAAAAACCCCAGAGGAGGCATCAAGACACTCGATTCTCCCATACACACTCGCTGCAGCGTCTGCTACGAAGCACGTTCCTGCTATAGGTTTGTGTAGCTTTTTTGTGTAAGTTAGTTAAGCTGCCTCATTTCAAGTGACCCACGTGAAAACAAAAAAATTCAAAATTAAGAGGCTCAGAATGTGCAACAGATGCAGTGTTAAGAATGGGGAATGACAGAAGGACATAGCAAAGTAGGTATCTCAGTGAGCAGTGTGAAGTCATCGGGAAAAGCATGTTAACATTGTTAAACTATATTTAAGAAAAGGCAAACTTGTGTCACAACAGCTGCTGCGTTAAGGAAGAATAGGCCACTCACTCGTTAAAATTCAAAATAAAGGCATTAGCAACCACAGAAAAATGTTTTGCAAAAGCCAGAGGATTTGTCATGTAGAAAAGATCAAAAGAGTTCAGCAGGTCCATATTGTTATTGTAAAATAAAGTTGACTGAGATTAGATTGATATGAAGTGGCTCCTCCAAGAGACTAAACATTTTCACTACAGCTACTATACTTTTGAGTTTATAAGGAATAAACCTTCAGTTACTTTAGATAAGGAACAGACCTTATTCAATAAAAAAAAATACATTATTGGATTCCTGATGTTATCTGGCTTGTTTAATGTTTTGAAATTAGGTGCAAAAGAGAAAAAATACATTTGGACAAACTTTGATTGCAGCAGAGCGTATTGGATTATAATCCACCCTAAGAGAGTTCTATTTTTGATATCTTATCAGACTTACATCTCAGATCATCAGACAAATTTTGATATTAGACAAAGGTAACGAGTAAATACAGAATGCAATTTATAAATTGTAATTTCCTTGATTAAAGGGTAATAAAAAACAAACCAACCTACCTATGTAAAAAAAGGTAACCGTGATTAACCACGTTATTTGGAGCGTTGACTTCAGTTTCACTATCCACAACCTGGTCGGATTACTGCCAGACCTATGCAATCAATTAATCACTTAGATACAATTTGTCTGACAAAATGAAGTAGGCTGCACAGTCTCAAAAAGCAACACATCATGCCTTGATATAAATAAATTCAGGACTAGATGTAAAACAAAGGCATTGACGTCTATCAGCCTGGAAAGGTTTAGAAAGTAATTTCTAAGGCTTTGGACTCCGGTGAAGCACAGAGAGCACCATAATCCACAAATGGAGAAAACATGGAAAAGTGGTGAAGTTCCCACAGTGGTCGGCCTACAAAAATGACTCTGAGATCGCATCAACAACTCATCCAGGAAGTCACAAATGAACTTAGAGCAACATTTAAAGCATTGCAGGCCTCACTTGTCTCTGTTAAGGTCAGTGTTCATGATTCAACAATACGAAAGAGGCTGAACGAAAATGGCATCTGTGGGAGGTTCCAATGCTAAAACCACTGGTGACCAAAACGAACCCAAAGGTCCGTCTCACATTTGCCGAAAAAACATCCAAAACTTTTGGGGAAAACATACTGTGGACTGATGAGACAAAAGTCAAACTTTTTTGTACAGCTGGCATACTATTAACAGGATTTTATAAAAAGGACATCATACTGACAGTCAAACATGGTGGTGGTAATGTGATGGTCTGGGGTTGCTTTGCTGCTTCGAGACCTGAAAAACCTGCCATAAATGATGAAACCATGAATTTCACTCTGTAAGAAAATCCTTAAGAAGAATGTCCAGTATCAGACCTTCAGTTCAAGAACACTTGGGTTATGCAGCAGGACAATGATAAGGAGAACACCAGCAAGTCCACTTCTGAATGATTCAAATGAAAATGAGGGTTTTGGAGAGTCAAAATCAGGACTTAAATCCAATTGAGATGCAGTGGCATGACCTTAAACAGTCCATTCCTGCTAAAAACAAAAAAAACCCTCTAGTGTGGCTGAATTAAAACAATTCTGCAAAGGAAAGTGGGCCAGAATTCCTCCACAGTGATGTGAAAAACTCACAAACACTCAACAGCAGTTGCTGTTGCCACAACCAACTGGCACAACCAGAAATTAGAAAAAGGGGCATTTATTTTTTCACATAGGGTCAGGTTGGTTTTTGATAGCTTTTTTCCCCCCTGTAATAAATGTAATTATCATTTTTTTAATGCATTTTTGTATTGACTCAGGGTATCGTTGTCTGACATTTATAATTGTTTGATGATCTGAAACACTTGAGTGTGACAAGAAAAGAAAGAAGAAGAAGCTAAACAGGATAAGATTTGTAAGGGGAAAATACTTTTTTACAGTACTGGATGTGGCTGGACTTGTTACAAGCTTATAAAAAGGTCGTTATTCATTTTCCCAAAGACATATTCATACATTGAATTTTCACATGTTCAAGCACTCCAAAATTCAGTTGCTTGGGGGAATTATGTTTGAGAGATATGTTACAATTTAAGAAGTTTACTTAACTCTGAACTTAAAAGTATAGTAATGATGGGTCTGTGTGGCAACGGTCATGTCACTCAGTTGGGGTAGTGTTACTTCCTCGAAGTGTCAGAATATATGACTCATGCTTAAAAAAAAAAAAAAAAAAAGAAAAACCTCCGTGATGATGGTGAAGGAGAAAACAGCTTAATTTCAACTTCTTTTTTGTCAAAGAAAAAGCAGTCTGTGGGTAGCACATCTGGACATGGAATGAATGAAGCTAAGCACCCGTGAGCAGTGCAACTGATTTAATGTACAGGCTTGTTTATGCTGAGTGTGGTTCAAAAAACGTATCTGTGCCTCTGTGCTGTGTTAAAGAGGGCAAAGTACAGAGGGAAAAAACAGAATGCACCTTAAGTAAACATTCTTTGAATTAATAAATTTGACTCTAATGTTGTTTGACATAAACTCTTTTGTCCTCACACACCCAGTTAATGAGAAAGCACACTTTTGGAGGTTTCATTTATCTTTTTCATGTTTCTTTATCGTGAAATTCAGCAAAAACTTCCTATTAGTAAATGCCCAGTTTCCTTTACACTTTTAATATTTGATAGAATACAAGTGAGCACCAGTATGTGAGAGGTTTGAATCCTATGTTTTAGAGCCTGTTTCCTCATTCTGCTCAATTATTCTTATATCAAAATGGAAAAAAAGGGCATAGTAGTGGATTTGATTAATGATTATCAGCATGACTTTCAGTATTTAAGTAACCGTTTTGTTACATTTACCAGTGTCATGATGCATTGACACAATAGTCTACGTTATGACTTTTTTGTGTCGTGGAGGGTAGGGTGACTTTGGGTGTCTTTAAAAGCAGCTGGTTCAAAGCCCTGTCCGCATGGATCTTCCACGTCTCTCCTTCCCCTTGTGCCTTTGAGGCTTTTTTCTCTCACTGTCCAAATGCATGCAGGTGAAAATAATTAAAAAGTAGAAATCAAAGTGAGTACCTGGATCGTCGGAAGAGCTCCACATTGGGGATCCTTTTTGTACTTTTTTTTTTAAAGTGATGCAAAGTACAGCACCCAAAAACTCGCGCCTATGACCAAAAGTTCATCCAGTTGCTGATCTCACCTCATTGTCCCCTACACAGACTGCCCCTGAGGTGCAGTGGAGGTTAGACACAGCCATGGAGATCACTTCAGGTTTTAGACCTCTCTCCTACACTTCCACAACAGTTTGATGACTAATTTCTTATTTTTTCTACTCATTTATTCTGAGTTTGTACAGCAACAGTAAAATTTCCCTCTGAGGTTAAATAAAGTATCATTGCGTTCGATCCTGGGAGTCGCCCTCTCCCCCACACCATCACCTGCAATAACAAACCCCTCCCAACCCTGAACAGATTAAAAGACATCTACAATGCAGAATTGCAGGGGTTTCAATGCTAAAACCTGTTTAGGATACATTTACATATTAAATGTGGGTGTGATACCAGGATTAATTGTGTTTTGTGTAAAAAGAACAAAATAGCACTATATATTGAATGCATGTTGCGTGCCTATGATGATTATGCTGCTGTTGTCAGATGCTCATTCAGTTCACCTCCTTGATTCATGATTGAGAGCCAAAACACTTATTGTACGACCGCTGCATATATGACTCTACTTTCAGCTCTACACGTATCTGCCTTACCTGCTCCTAACAGCATTACCTGAATTACCATATTCTTAAACGATCTGCATTGTAATGACTGATTTGTATGGAACCTCTTAGGACACGACTGTAAACGCTATTCCCCTTTTGGCACAGCAAATACTGCCACTCTGTGTTCCAAAAAAGATGTTGCCTGGGACTCTACCAATCTCTCATTCACTCCTGAATGACTTGGCTATTTAATTCATCTAATAGTGTTTAAATGTGTTTTTTTTTTTTGGTTTGTTTTGTTGTTTTTGTTTTTTTCTTAACTGAATTACTGATGTGAGAAGTTCCAGCCCGGGTTTCCTCATAAAACTAAAATATAGCCAGTGAAGTTGTGTGGTAGTTTCAGCTTTAGAGTGATGAAATACAATAATAATGCCAGAAAAGACATGCCATGGTAATTAAGCATCAGTATCCAGTTTAATAGTATATCAGAAGGTTGCTCCTGGAGGTTATTCCTTCTTGTTTCCACATTCATAAAACTAAGTTTTTCTTGCACCTTTTTAATACAAAGATTTTAAATAAGAAAAACGTCATTATGAGATTTATTGTAATGAGTTATGGGGAAACAAAACACGGTAAAGCATGATAAAGTGGTTTCTTATTTTGGTCAGTGCAATGATAACATGTTTCTTGATGGACTTTGCAAAGACAAAATTGTTAATAATAAAAGTTTTTGCTCCTGTTCTAACACATTTAGCAGAGACTAAGTAATCTCAGTGTAAGACTTTTGTCGGAACAGTCTCACACACAGAGAAAAGCCTGGTTATCTGGTTATTTGACAGGTGTCTCATTCAAAGTCATTCGTGTGCATGGCAATTTCGCTCTTTGTTCTTTGAAAACACCTTGGGTTTCAGTTGTTGCATCTCAGCCAGAAAAACACGAAGTTAAAATCATGTGGTTTCTTTGAATATAGCCGATATAATTTCCTCTAAAGCCTCGATGACCGGACTTGTATCTTTTAATTAATCCCTGGCATGACGTGCTCGGAAACAGGTACAGAAAACAAAGATTTTGCCAAAGGGAGAACCATTACGCATGACATCATTATGGGCTGGCTATAAAGCGGCGAGGACTAATGCTCGGAGTTAGAAGAGCACTTGAGGAGCTTTGGAGTAAAGGACACACTCTATCTTACAGCTGACTGACTGAATTCAGCGTCCTTCTCTCTGATCTCCCGGGCAGAGGACAAACGCTCGTCAAAATGAACTTGTCGTACTTGGTTGCGTGTGGACTTTTGGTCAGCTTGCTTTCAGAAAGAATGGGGGCAAAACCTTTAACTCCAGCGCAGCAGAAGGTAAGTCAATTGTATCCCAATTACTGAGAAGGAACTAGTTTATTTATAGGCTCGTGCAGAGCTGGATGTTGGAAGCTGAGTGCTGAGTGAACAGCTGTTCTGTGGTGCAGGCGCCCAAGACTGTTGTTTTACGCATCATATTTCATTATTTCAGTTGTGTTCAGCAAATACATTTTTCCACCGTTGTAGTCTAAAACGTTCCGGCAAATTATTATTTTTTTTCTCTTTTATTTTCTTTCAATAAACGGGAACTTCACATTTTCTTTGCTGTGATTTCTGAGACTGATGTCTCACAACAGTTGACTTCCCTGCAGGTTTTCATTTGCCATTTTAAGCATTTTTTTAAGCGAAAAAGTAATAAAATCCTTGATAACGAAACCTCTGTGAGAAGCGAACCCACAACATCAACAACTTGGATTGACCATTTTCATATGAATTCATGGCATGGAACCACAGTAAACAAAACAGTTTTGTGCGCAAAAGCGAATAAGCATTGGCTTAATAGTGTCCGTGTAAATATTAATAATAATAATAAAAATAGGGCTTAGGCCTGAAGGTAAATGCTTAGGTGGCTTGGGTTAAGGAGGGCTGGGTTTGATGCCACAGTTCAGGGAATTGCGAGTTGCAGGCACCTGCTTTTTAGCCTCTGGTGATACTTTGAGGGCGCAATGTCAACGCGTATTTCTTATCACAATAAACCACGTGCTTATTTGAATGAAGTTACAGAATACTTTAGGCCGACGGTAAATAATATCCAAACGAGGACCCTGCGTAAGCAAGCAAGACGTATTTGTGCACCTCTTTAAGCGACGCAATCGCCTAAGGGAAACCTTTTTTTTTTTGTTATCTTTCAGTCTCTTAGAAGTTTGCTGGGCGAGGAGCTGGCGGAGATTCTGGAGTCCGGCGAGAGGGAGAGGCGGCTAGACTCCGTTCGCTCTCGGATGCGGTTACTGCGTGATTTACGCATGGACACCCGCGCCAGAGGGATGTGGGCTCGTCTCCTTAACGACCAGCCCGCATCGAGGAGACACAAGTCGGGAAGCAAGAAAGGAGGATCCACGTCGAAGAGTGGATGCTTCGGACACAGGATGGACAGGATAGGAACCATCAGCGGCATGGGCTGCTAGGGTTGGAGCAGCGCTCTGACGGTGAGTCTCGTCACGTCACTGTCCTCATACTTCTCACTTAGATGGAGTCAATGACCATGAAATGGATATGCATCATACAAATGGGTGGGAATTACATTACGGATGGTGTTGGGAAAGAGGCAGAAAAGAAAGGATGAAGTGCTTAGAAATAAGAAGTAAAGGAATGGGCAACACGAGGAAGGGGCGAAAGGGAGGAGGGAGGGAAGAAACTTTCGTCAGTGGTCATGATGGAAGAAAGCAAAGATGATCAGTGGAGAAACAAAATCGTGCAGCAGAAAAGGACTAAATCGAGGACTTGAAGACTAGAAAGTGGTATCAGTTACATAACATTCAAGCCAGCGAATTTGACATCATAGAGTTGTATTTTGTGGTCACATTGTGGTCAGATTCGGTCCTGCTCAAGAATATGTGACTAACTGTGGCTGTCTGTGCATCTTTGTATCAGTTATGCTGACACTTGAAACGTTAATCTGCAGAGGAGAAAAACCTCAAGTATCAAACAACTGATATCATCAAGTCAAGCAGTAATTCCAGAAAGGATGGGAACCCCTTAAGGAAAGCCCTCTTAACACGACTGTTAGTGCATGAAACAGTTCAGTTGGAATTAAAGAAGACCAGGTGTGTACAATAAAGCCACATCATTATAAATAATCCCACCTGCTTCATCTAAAAGAGAGCAGCATACATCATGGTTAAGAAGAAAAGAAGACAGGGGCAGATGGGAGAAGGATATGTGGAAGCAAACACACATTTCTACTTTCACTTGAAAACAGAGCACCCTGCTGTGGTCGGGAGCTTTCTGGGAAACCCATTTTCTTTACCCAAGTGTTTTGACCAAAAACAAGGAAGGGGCCATGCTGGTGAATGAAGTAATGCGGAAGCTAGGTGACACACAATTAGTCCTAAGAGTTGAGACATTTT
The DNA here is from genome assembly GCA_014839995.1 of Xenentodon cancila. Classification (NCBI taxonomy): domain Eukaryota; kingdom Metazoa; phylum Chordata; class Actinopteri; order Beloniformes; family Belonidae; genus Xenentodon; species Xenentodon cancila. The sequence continues at coordinate 11,050,687 of CM026206.1, forward strand.
TGAGGTTGTGGCAAACTGTGAAATTTGGGAGGGGGGTGGGGCTGATTTTGTGACTAATTTAAGTGCGTGCTCATTGGTGGACACCTATAAATGTGAAAACGTGTGAGTTCTGGATTCAGAGTTGAAGTGGTTAGATGATGAGTCAGAGTAAACTAAATTCATTTGGAAATTCCCGGGGTGCTAAACAACTGATTAAAGCACAATAATGACAAGAAAAAACTGACCTTGTGATAAATAAGATATGTTTCATAATGTTTTTAAACTTTTCTTTCTTTTCTAGATCTATGGACGATGGGTTTGGAGAACAAGAGTTGTGTTTGTTCTCACCTGATGAAAAATGAGAAAGAAAAGCAAGATTTTTGGTACGAAAGTGACCACGACCGGCATAAATGAAGACTGGAAAGACAATGCTACAAAATCCATATTATATATATATATATATATATATATATATATATATATATATATATATATATATATATATATATATATATATATATATATATATATATATATGGTAAATATGCAGGTATATATATACATATATGTATACCACAAAAAAAGAAAAAAAAAACAGATGCATACATTGTGGACAATGGTGTAAAAACTACAAACCGCAAAGCTGTACATTATTTGCTGCTCCTGCTACTGCTACTGCTGCTGCTGCTGTACATTCAAGTACTTCATCTTCTCCTGCATAATTGTATTTATGTTTAAAAAGTATTTATATGTTTATAAAAAGAGATATTTATAAATATGAGTCTTATTTATGTAACATTTTGAAAATGGATGCAAACTGCAGGTCAATTCTGTTTGCTTCATTTTATTTCTTCTGTCTCGGATAGTTGTAAATGTTTTCAAAAATGATAAAAAAAAAAAAAAAGAACATCCCATGTGCACTTCTGCCTCAGCTTGCCTGTCTTTCACTGAAAGTGTTCAATGATAGTCACAGAGCTTTTTTTTTTTATTCTAGTCATATGTGACAACTCAGGGGGTTCATGCACACTTTTTGTCCTACATTTAACTCGTATGAATGAAAAAAGCGTCATCATCACAGTCTTAAGACAACATTTAGAACCATGCAGATTGAAGCATAAAGCGAAAGCACCTTTGGTGATTTAGATTTGCAGTAATGCAATATAATTCCCGCAGTACCGATCCTGTTCATCCTTTTTTTTAAGGACACGAGTGGGATGAAGCATCAAAAGCATTCCTTTTTTATCATCCAGCACGGTTGTGGGCAGCAGAATTCATCCATCATCAGCCCTTATTCACGTTGACAATTCATGTTCATGGCCAATTTAGGATCACCAATTAACGCAACATCTATTCAGAGTGCACCCCCACGCAGACACTTGTGTGTGTGGAGAAAGGATTACATCTAACAGGGTGTCAAATCGCCTTTCTGTGTGGCAAGACTACTATGCACTGCATCACATTGCCGTTTAATTTTGTACCTTTTTCAGAGCATTAGGATTACATTCAATGTTTGTAGATTTATAGGGTAGGAGAGATGAAGCATTAAGTTTAGAGGTTTTATTTCTGTAACATTTGGAACTTGGCTCAAGACCAGAGCTTTAATGCCATTAGTTCAAGTTATATGATGGTGGCAATAGTAATAAATATTTTAATCACTATGGCTTTCATGTGAAAGCAGACTTTCCAAAGAAGTGGGCAGGGGGAAAGATTGTACAATAAACAACATGCCATGAAAATGTGAAACAATTCAAAGAAGCAAACAAGCAACACAGAAAATTGATGCAAATGTCCAGAAGCAAGTTTATAAAATGATTTTCTGAGCCAAATGGAATACTGAATTAGCTCTTTTTCTCAAAAAGGTCTCATCCACGTGAATTTAGAAAGGCGACAAAACACTGCTTTTTTCTGACCAGAAATGGTGTCAATGGAGTAAAACCTTATTTAATGTGCTAGTATTTTCAAAGTGGCCAACATTTTTGACATTAATTACCAAAAACATTTTTAAAAAAGTATGTCAAAACCAAACAAACAAAAAAAAACCTCATCAGAATTGCAAACCGTGTACTGTATTGGAAATTATCTAATATAATATAAAAATAGACATTTAAGTGTATCAGCGCTCAAGTGCTTTAAAACACAAATTTAGAGTCCTAGCAGGCTACAAGTAATTTCCCCTGTAAACGGCACCAAAGACTGATGAGTTACCCCAATTTTTTATGCATATTGGATGTAATTCATTTATCGTACTGGTTGCACTTATTTCACTGAAGAAGAATCCCTGAGTCCATCCATCACGTTTTTATACCTGCTTAACCATATGGTGCCAGAGTACCAGGAGAAAACCCACACAAGCGCAAGGAGAACATGTAAACCCCACACAGAAAGAGTCCTGCCGGGCCCGGGAGTTGAACCCGAAACCTTCTTGCTGTGAGGCAACATTGCTAACAAAAATGTATTTATTTTTGTTCCATCAAAGTGAAAAGGCTTTACACTACAGATTCAATCTAAAGGTATTATTCAAGAGAATAAAACTAATTATAATGACACGTTTTTGTTAAATGTGGCAAAAATATAAACAAACTTTTTCTTTTTAGGCGTTTACCTCAAGGGTCACCACAGAAAGTCCTCCGCCTCCATCTAATCCTATTGTCTACATCCTCCTTTCTCACACCAACTTAGTTCATGTCCTCTATCACTACATCCTTAAATCTCCTCTATGCTCTTCCTCTGGGTCTCCCTCCTGGCTGTTCCAACCTCATCATCCTTTTACCGATACATTCACTATCCCTCCTCTGTACATGTCCATATCATCTCAGTTTGGCCTCTGACGTTCCCTCCAAAACATCTAACATCTGCTATCATTATCTACTAATACTATCAAGATTATAAAGAGAAAATGCATCTAAAAGATAAGCAAATATTTTACTTTTTTGTAGTTGATAAAGCTTGGTGTAGAGTGTTTGAAGACAAATATGATCTTTACCTAAACATCGATCGAGAAATGTTGGGATTAGGTGCACTTACATTTTTTACAGATGTAAAATGGAAACATGAAAACATTTATATTACCAGTCTGTGCATTTTAGAAACTACAAATAATGAATTTTGGGAGGTGGACGGCTTGAAAAGACAGTCCCACAGAATATGGGGTAAAGGCATAAGAGTGCTTGCAGTGCATGCTGACACCAGAAGATGCAATCCTGGACATTTGATTGTGAAGGAGCATCTGTGCCCCAGATGTTGTACTGTTGTACATAAGTTTTCATCCATGCCACTAAAATAATTCACTTGATGATGCTGCATGTATTGTCATAATTACAGTTGTTGCCAAGTGAAAAACTAATTACAACACAGCAGTGCATTTTTATATGTTCTCTCCAAAAGTCACCTAACAAATTCAAATTTTCAGTGCAAGACAAATTCCAGTTAAAGGCAAGGCAAGTATATTTGAGGGCTTAAACTCCTCCACTTGAGGCAGGACATCTCCACCTACCTGGAGAGGGGAAGCCACCCTTTTCCAGTCGAGAACCATGGCCTCGGATTTGGAAGTGCTGATTCTCATCCCAGCCCTGCAGATTCTCATCCCAGCCACTTCGCAAACTGTCCCAGCATATGCTCTGGCTCGATGAAGCCAACAAGACAACATCATCTGGAAAAAGCAGAGATGAAATCTTAGAGTTGAAGTATCTCGGAGTCTTGTTCATGAGTGAGGGAAAGATGGAGCGTGAGATTGACAGACGGATTGGTGCAGCGTCTGCAGTTATGCAGTCGATGTGGTGAACAAAGAGCTGAATCGCAAGGCGAAGCTTTCGATTTACCGGTCAGTCTACACTCCCACCCTCACCTATGGCCATGAACTTTGGGTAATGACCGAAAGGATAAGATACAAGCTGAAGTGAGTTTCCTCCATAGGGTGGCTGGGCGCTCTCTTAGAGATAGGTTGAGAATCTCAGTCATTTGGGAGGAGCTCGGGGTTGAGCCGCTGCTCCTTCACATTGAGAGGAGTCAGCTGAGGTGGCTTGGGCATCTGTATAGGATGCCTCCTGGATGCCTCCCTAGGGACGTGTTCCAGGCATGTCCCACTGGGAGGAAACCCCCGGGAAAGACCCAGGACACACTGGAGAGACTATGTCTCTTGGCTGGCCTGGGAACGCCTCAGGGTCCCCCCGGAAGAGCTGGATGAATCGTCTGGGGTGAGGGAGGTCTAGACATCCCTGCTTAGACTTTTGCCCTTGCGACCTGGTCCCGAATAAGTGGATGAAGATGGATGGATGGATGGATGGATGGATGGATGGATGGATGGATGGATGGATGGATGGATGGATGGATGGATGGATGGATGGATGGATGGATGGATGGATGGATGGATGGATGGATGGATGGATGGATGGATGGATGGATGCTTAATGAGGGCTGTTTTAAGGGACTGAGGGGAAATATCTGAAAGCAGAGACGTATTTTCAATGTCTAGCAGATCTGAGGCCATGCAATGTTCCTGATATAAAAAATGTAAAAAAAACCCTGTTGGCAGAGTACCAAGACAACAAATGGTGGAATTCAGGTGATGTATGATGTCATCCAGGTTCTTATGAGTAATTGGACAAAACTGTGTCATGGTTTCCCCTTAGTAGACACAAGCGGCACATATCCTGCATCTAGCATGGGAGCACTGACTGACTGTCTGATTTTCCGAATTTTGTCAGTAAAGAAAGAGGCAAACTCATTGCAGCCACGGTTGGATAGAAGTTCAGGGTCCAGTGACTCAGGGGGATTAGTTAGCCTGTCAACAGTAGTGAACAAAGTGCATGCAATATTGTTGTTTTTGGCAATCATATCAGAAAAATGTGATTGCCTTGCATTCCTCAGCTCTGTATTATATATGCTCAGTCTCTCTTTATTAATGTCATAATGAACCTGTAATTTAGTTTTCCACCACCTGCGTTCGGCTTTTCAACACTCTTTTTTTCAGCTCTGACTCATGCAGCATTTCTGGAGGTTTCTTTTTAGCAGTGATCACCGTCACCTTGGTGAGAGCAATGGTATCAATAATACCAATGATTTTACCACTGAATTATCCACAAGCTCATTAATTGAAGATGAGTGGAGGAGGGGTGAGGAGGAGTAGATCTGAATAAACATTTCACAAGTATTTTCTTGATAATCTGTGCTTGGAAGCTTTCTACCTTACAGATGTTCAGATCTTTGGACATGATTAAGTCAAGACAATGTCCTTTGTTGTACTTTATTTTTTTCCATCACATGTTGAGTCAGTCCAAAATGATCAAGAACACAACACAATTCTTTTGCCCAAATGTCCTGGGGCTTATCAATACGAATGTTAAAATCCCCAACAACAATTAAACAATCAAACTCAACACAGGTGACAGACAGTAGTCCAGTAAAATCATCAAAGAAGGTTGCATGGTACTTAGTCTGTAGACATTGAGAAATAACACACTGACTTCCATTATAATGAAATGCTTTGAAAAATACATAGTGCCCTCTGCTCAAGCTAGAGTTCAGCTCGGCACTTGACCCACTCCAATTTGCTTACAGGCGGGGCAGGGGTACTGATTGGAGGGGTACTGATGGGGTACATTAACAGCAACCCCCACGTCACTGTGAAGCACTTGCAAGTCAAGTCAAATGTCAAAGATCACAAAGCTTCCCATAGAAATAAATGGACCTTTGCATGAGTCCCCAGAAACAAATGAAAATGAGGTGTGAAGCCATGACCTTCAGTCAGAAAACGAATTGGACCGTCAACTCCGAGTAGGGAATACGTTTCTGCCTCAAGAATAAGAGCTGAACTTTGATTTTGAGGTGAACTTACTTTGCTCCTGAGAAAACTGGCAACTGTCTCAAACCTTTTATACTTGGATAGACTTCAATTTGTTTGGAAATAAATGCCCAGGTAAGTCCCCAGACTAAGGAGCAGTACCATCTGCTTCTCTAAGAACACTGCTGATGTCTTTCCTCCTTGTCACTACATTAATGCATAACTAAATGCTCCAGACCAGAGAATTGCGATAATATCTTCTTCTCACACTTATCAACAATCAGGTCACTTTCCTGTAGAATTTGTTTTTCTTTTAAAGACTGATTATAATAAATCGTTGTTTTATGTTATGTGTTTTGTTTCATCTAAATTTCTAATTTTAAGATGTATAAAAGACTAGATAATAAAACAATGTGCTGATGCGTAAAACCACACTTTTCAAAGAGGGTACAAATAATTGTTATAACTTTGTGCCAATTGAATGGTTGTATGTGAATTATTTTGTCTTGATCTTGTTTCAATTTAATTATTATACACAGCTAATAACTAAATTAGGAGTGCGTGAAGAATATCCCAATATCTAAAAATCACTTTTGAAGAAAAATGAAAAGGGTATAGAGTATAAGGGTAAACTTGTGATACCCTTCATACATCATGCACGATGCATACAGTTTAGTTACGTGACGCTGTCGCCTTGGTGACGGTACATATCCAGAATTTAATAACAACAGCAATCAATTGATTTTGAATTTAACTCCATTAGCTATTATGCTGTCCCTGGTTAAAATTTAAAAAAAGAAAAAAAAAAATCATTGATGTACTGGGAAATATTGAACATACTGCAAGTCCTCTATAGCAGCCCTTTCATTAAATTTATCACTTGGAGATAGTTCCTCTGTTATTCTGGAATAGTTTGAAAATTGAAAGAGCGTAACTAGCAAAGGAAATTTGTGATAACTGCGCAGAAAAGTCACAAAAAGGTACAGGTACTTTGGCTAAGTGAGAGTCTGGGAGATTTTATAGACAGAGAGACATCAGAGATCCAAAGAAATTAAATAAGTATCAAAGACAGTCCATCCATCCATTATCTATACCCGCTTTATCCGTTTCCGGGTCACGGGGGTCTGTCGGAGCCTATCCCGACGCATATCAGGCGAAAGGCAGGGGTACACCCTGGACAGGTATCAAAGACAGTTTTGAATAAAATCTTTTTTTAAATTCTATTCTTGCCAATATCAATAATGATTCAATTCAGAAATTAAAGGAGTACAATTTACTTTAGAAAATGAAAAAAGAAACAAAATGAATAACACCATTCACTAATTAAATTCAGTTCAACCCAACAATACTCTTTTAATACCTCAAGACAAATGACATGACACAACAACTTTCACTTTGCAAGTTTCTTCAAGAAGACATATTCGTGGTCATGGCTGTGGGCAGAAAGAATCTCCTGAAGCTGTTTGTGTCGCGGCACGTCTGACGAAGCCTCTGAATAAAAACACTGTTGTTGAATTATGGTCTTGTTAAGACGATGCTTATTGTTTTACATTATATTTTTCATTTTATGAAGCATCTTTGTTTTTTGCACATTAGTCCTTGAGGTTCCAGAATGGACTAATCAGAGCAACATAATTTCTTTGGCGCTTCACTGTGAGTTAAATAAAATGCAATGCTGCCTCTGTGTGGTGTTGAGGGGCAATTACTTAAACGTGCACCTTCCATCCTCTTTGTCTAAACTTTGCTTTTTTTTTTAGTGGAACAAGTACAGGATTAAAACGGTACAGAAAATGGATAGATAGATAGATAGATAGATAGATAGATAGATAGATAGATAGATAGATAGATAGATGATAGATAGTCGATGATGATAGATAGATAGCTGATAGATAGATACTCGCTCGCATGACCTCTCGACTCGCTCGCTTAGCTAACGCTCGCTCGCTCGCTCAGACTCTCGCTCGGCTAGCTAGATCGCTCGCTCGCTCGCTCGCTCGCTCCGCTCGCTCGCTCGCTCGCTCGCTAGCTCAGCTCGCTAGCTTCGCTCCGCTCGCTCGCTCGCTCGCTCGCTCGCTCGCTAGCTGCTCTGACTCGCTAGATAGATAGATAGATAGATAGATAGATAGATAGAAAAAAACATGTACACAGTTCATTTGCATGAATTTTATATTTGCAAATATCCAAGTGGACTGGTACTTCAGAGCTTGTCTGGGACGTGTCTGTGTGAAGTTTGGAAAATTATTCTTGTGCTTTTATGAGTTTCCTCTGTGTACTCGCAATCATTGGTGTTCAGTAGAGAGACCTGGCATCGCTCTGTGAGAGTCAGGTCATCAGGAAAGTTAAACAGATAATAAGTTTTAATCAGAAGCACATTTTATCCTCCAATTTTACTCTAGAGTCTTCAGGTCTTCGTTATCAGATACCCATAATTAAAACCAATTGGTATTCCAGGACATTCATCCCATCTGCGATCAGACTCCTTAACTGTCATTGTAAATTATTTTTATTTTAATTTGTGATTCTTGGGCATCCATTTATTGGTTTTTCTTTATTGTATTGTTTTTATTGGTGTCAACTGTGTTAACGTATTACCCTTCTTGTATACTTGTATTCTTGAGTGTTCTTTTTTTCTCTAACTAATCTCACACTCGCAGTCTCGCAGGCATTTGCACTGCGGATATGTGTGAACTCAGTATATCTCTTGGTTTTGCGGTTTGTTCATGCTTGTACCCAACCAGGCAGTTGCAAAAAAAATTATCTTTCAAGGGAACAAGAACGTTTTCTGGTTCTGATTCTTCTCTGGCTTCCTCACACAGTCCAGCACATACATGCTGACTGGTGAGTCTCAGTTAACAGAAAGTTTATACTTACAAGTAAATGAGAGATTGTATCTTGTTTATCTTGATTGTGGAAGTGTGGCCTTGAGATCGATCTGTCTAGGGTCCACCTCTCATCTCTCTTGATGACAGCTGGGATGGTCTCCAGACCATCTATCCATCTGTGATTCTGAAAAATACAAAGTGGAAAATGAAAATGTATGAATAAATGCAAATTTATGTAATATATTTTTCTCAGTATAATGACATAATATATTATTATTGTTAGTTATTTGTGTATTTTTTTTAAATGTGCAATTTCAAACCACCATATCATCACCCTCTGAAAATAATGGCCCAAGTCATATTTTTATCAAGTTAAAAAAAAAAAAACAACAAAAAACTAAGCAACTGCACCAAATAGTTTTTTTCTGGTTTTCGGCGAAAAAGGGGAAAAAAATGTGACACGAGTCATTATTTGAAGAGGGCGACGATGTTTTAAAGAAACTTGCAATGAGATGAAAATGAAGAAGTTGTGGTCTGGGTCAATACCCAGAAAGCTCATGTGCAGAGCAGTTGGCCTTTGTGTCCTTCCTGGTCGGCCACTGAGTGCACAGATGCGCTACACATCCACTAACAACACTATGGCACAAAATAGTTTGTACAAAAACCCTAAGGACCTTTTTTTTTAACTTCAGTTGGCAGATAATGTTCAGGAAACGTGAACCATTCTAATTTTGGTCTTGCTCGTCTATATACATCACCCTGCAATAGACTGGCGACCTGTCCAGGTTGTACAGAGGAAAGCTGCAAAAGTCTCCAGCAGATCCCAGTGACCTTGGATAGGAAGACCTGGGGTACAGATAATGAACGCACAGGTGATTTTGGTCCAGATATTGGGCACGAGAAAACAGCCTAAATCTTTATATTTGCATACTCAAATAAATTAAGCAATTAAAAAAATCGCAACAGTTGAAATAAACAACACACCCTCGGAAACACAGTGTATTCAGAATCACCAAATGGGCTTACAAACTTTTTTGGGGGTGTGTGGGAGAAGGCCCACACGTGGACAGGGACTTCACACAGGAGAACTCCTTCTAAAATTTGAAACAGAGCCTTTCTGGTGGAAAGGGTGTCTCTTTTATTCGTACGGCTTTCCACATGACTGTTCGTAACAGTATAACCTTCACAAATGTAACAGAAATTTTCACAGCAGTGCCACAAACGCAGACCACGTGTGCAGGCCAGTAAAGCGGCCTCATGTAGGCACATGTGGCAGCTGGCCCAAACCACGTGGCTTATATAAACAGCTGTGTGGGACATAAGGCCGTTTCCTACTGTTACAACCCAACATGTTGCAATTTGAGAAATTAACATTTATTTTAGTAAGTAAATCAACATTTCTTGGAAAATCGTAGTAGAATATACTTTTTTAATTTAAAAAAAGAAGAAAAAAAATCAGTAACAACAACATCACTATTTGAAGAATGTATTTGTAATGGAAACAATTTATCGTTTGTTTCAGCGTGCACTGATAAAGTCAGTGTCGTAAGCGAGGCGCGGGCACGATGCAAATACACCAACTTGTGATTGGTTAACACGGTCACGTGGGCCCGACGTCGTAAGCGCGCAGAGCAGGAGAGCAGGCGCTTCTGCGACTCGTCTGTCTTTCCTGTCCAATATCCGACCGAGCAGACGCGACCACGTGCAGACAAGGCAATCTTGATAATTGTGTAAAGTAATTCGTCCCCCTGTGTTTCTTTGAAACACATCAAAAGCAACCATGGTGAAATTAGCAAAGGTAAGTTAAAGTTATTTTTATTTTACAGTTAAAGCGCGGGCGTTTTGGCTAGAAATTGAGTCCTGTTTACGCACGAGGCCTTCAGGCAGAAGTTGCTGCGTTTGTGATAATAGGATAAACTGGCACGGAGGGAAACGTGTGCTCGTGTGCCGCAGTGAATAAACCGTTCATTTGTAGGGGATTTCTGGTCATGATTATTTGACGTTGTATTTTTTTTTCTTTTTTTTCTCAGTTTGTCTTAAACGGGTTTCCCTCCGTCTTCGGTCGTGTTCAGCCATGTTCGTGCCTTGCTGCGGTTTCCAGGCCTGTTGTGGCCTATCGACGCGAACCAACCATTCAAAATGGCATTCGTGCGCGCACTCGACTCAAATGTGCTCTTTCGAAGCGCATAAAGTAAATTAAATTTAAACCAACATGCTCGCAAATGACTAGATTTTTGGCAATATTTAGTCAGAAATTGAGAACTTTGCACTGCTGGTAATAAAGTCGATGCAGCTAGCACGGTGCTCATTACGGAATTGGTTTGTTTTTCTTCGGTTTTAATTTAGGTTCACCGTGTTTTATTTTTAAGATTTTACCACAAGATGGCAAACGGAAAAAAAACCCGTTGTGTAAAACGTGTGTGCAAGGAACATTTGATTTGTCGAGCAGCACTCGTGTTAGCCTGGATGCTAAGTGGGTGGCCTCCACGTGGGTAGGGTGCGTGATCTGAGTGACACGCGGAGTGTGCAACCAAAACCGAGATCCAGCTGCCATGCATCTGGCTCATCTTAAACCACGTAAATGTCGTTTATGACTAACGTGCTTTTATCGGTGGAGGTGGGGATTTTCACGTTACAACTACGTGCGTGGGTGCATAGATAAGATTTACAGGAATTCATAAATTTACGCATAGACGTATCTGACCGTGCTTACTTTTTTTTTTTTTGAGTTTCTTCATTTAAATTTTTTTTTCCTTCCAGGCAGCAAATCAGCAAGCTCAGAAGAAAAAGGCCCCTCCACCCCCTAAAGAGGTGGAAGAAGAATCCAGTGAAGAAGACAGTGAAGAGGAAGAGGAGGTACGAGGCAGCGACTTTGCATTTCTTTCATTTGTGTGCATTTATTATTATTGTAAGTAGTGTAAAAGTACATTATTTTATTTATGTTTTAGAGTCCTCCACCTAAAGTGGCAAAGAAAGCGACTCCAGCGAAGGCCACCCCTGTCGTCAAAAACGGTACTCCTGCTAAGAAAGCAGAAAGTGAAGATGATGAGTCTGGTGAGCAACAAAATGTTTACATGTTGAATTTATGTTGTTCTGAATTGGAGGTATTTGAGTAATAGTCACTGCAGTTATGAGGAGAACAGAAATTAAAGACTCAAAATTGTCACATTGAAAAACTCAATTGACACACTTGGGTTACTTCTGTTTAGATGAGTGCAGCTGGTGATTTTTATTAAAACATTTTTTTAAAGTTTTGACAGGCTTTTATTTTAATTGGGCCAGGCACACAACTAAAGGGTTGTCTGGCACTTAAACAATTTTCTCACAGTGTGGAAATGTTTTCTGCAAATAATAAACTGTGATGGCTTTAGTGGCAATATAAACGATGCATGTTAAGCTTAATTAATCTTGTGTTATGTTGGGCCTTAAACATGATTTAACAATCAACAGAGGAAGAGTCATCTGAGGAGGAAGTGCCTCCACCAAAGAAGACTCCTGCAAAGGCAACACCGGCTAAAGCAACAGCTGCAAAAGCACAGGCTAAGGCCAGCGCAGCCAAGGCAGAGTCAGATGATGATGGTATGTAGTATTGCAGGATTAAAGGTGTAAATGCATTTGTTGTGCATGTCTTTACAGGTAGTTGTGTAATTTTTTTTTCACGTCTTTTTATACCACATGTAGTCCAGAAGCACATCAAGTTTAACGTGTTAAATTCGAACTCACCTGGAACCCTCCATTTCTTGGCATACATGTGGTTGTGTAGTACTCATGTGTGTTATGTACGGAGGAAAATAAAAGGCAGTGCTATGTCTTCGGTGCCGGTGTGTATTTCATGGTCTGCCGGTTCTATCCTCAATCACTGTCACATTCATCACTTATTTATTTTTATTTTTTTGTCACACTCCTGAGAACCTTGATTTCTTGTAATTAAGCGTAACTGTGTCTGTTTGCTTCTAGATGAGTCTGAAGAGGAGGCACCTCCCCCCAAGAAGGCAGCCAAGCAAGCTGCAAAGGCTCCTGCCAAGCCCCCAGCGAAGGCCAAGGCTGCACAGGAGTCCTCTGACGATGATGAGGATGACGATGAATCAGAAGAGGAGGCCCCACCCCCCAAGAAAGGTGCTCCTGCTAAATCAGCAGCCAAAACAGCAGTGAAGGCTGCAGCTAAAGCACAGCCTGCTAAAGAGTCCTCCGAAGATGACGATGAAGAATCAGAGGAGGAGGCTCCGCCCCCCAAGAAGGCGGCTGCCGGTAAAGCAGCAGCTAAAGCGCAGCCTGCTAAAGAGTCCTCTGATGAGGATGACGACGACGAAGAAGACGGTAAGATAAAGACCATAGTACAAAATAACTTTGGAGTCACTTAATGAGCTTTATGATGATCAACAAGGGACTTAATACTGAGCCTCTGATGTTACATCTTGTATATCTGACACAGGCTGATGCAGGCGGTCGCAGTTTGAATTCGGTCACACTTCTAGTCAGATTTATTGTTTGATGCGTCTACTTTTCAGACTCAGAAGAAGAGATGGACACTACTCCTGCCCCAGTAGCCGCGAAGGCAAAGAAGGCGGGGATGGTCAAGGCCAAAGAAGAGTCTGAAGATGAGGAAGAGGAGGATGAAGAGGATGATGACGATGAGGAGGAAGACGACGACGAAGGTTGGTATCTGTGATTTGACATGCTGGATTTTGCCCTCTAGTTTTACAATTGAAAATCTTATAAGCAGTTTTCTATGTAACTATGCTTCACCGTGACTGGTAGATTTGTGTTAAACTTTACACCACCACTTGATGTGCGAAAGTTGTTTACTGCATTTTTTTTATATATATTAAAGTGTGAACAAGAAACAACAACAACAAAAGTCATTCGTACCATATACAACTACATTTAAAATTGATAAGCAGTTTTGATAAGGAACTGGGATTGCTATATTAACAATTCTCATCCCTAGTAGCTGCTACTCAAAAGTATAGATGGCTACAGGCAGCACAGGCTGAAATCACTCCTAGGTTTACTAAATTACTGTTGCATAACTCACTACTGTGCCTCTTTCTTAACAGACGCTCCAGCAAAACCTGCAAAGAGGAAGGCAGACAGCAAGAAAGACACGCCTCCTGCCAAAAAAGCCAAGTCTGAGGGAGAAGGTAAAAATAGTTACTTTGCTCCGGTGTTCAAAGTTCAGCATGTAATGATGATCAACAAGGGACTTAATACTGATGTGTGATGTCACTTTCGTTTTTATTCTGAATGTGCGTTGCTTTTCTTATTATAAGTTTAGTCTTTTTACAAATGATGACCCGCCCATGTCTGTCTTTTGTTTACCAGGGTACTGTCTGTTTGTCGGAAACTTGAACGCCAACAAGGACTTTGATGAGATCAAGTCAGGCCTGCGAAAATTCTTCTCTAAAAACAGTCTTGAGATCACTGATGTCCGGTTAGGTGGATCAAAGTAAGTGGTACTAGTAGCAGAGGGAATGAGGGTAAAATATTCTGTTATCAGTACAGAGTAAAGCAGTAAAGTTTTTCAATTATTGTAAGTTTTTTTTTTTTTTTTTAAATAGTGCTTAAATTGAAGTATAATGATTATGGTGTGATTTTTAACAGGAAATTTGGATATGTGGACTTTGCATCTGAGGATGACATGAGCAAAGCACTGGAGCTTAACGGCAAGAAAATCATGGGTCAGGAGGTGAGGCTGGACAAGGCCCGCAGCAAAGAGAGCTCACAAGAGGGCAAGAAAGGTACTTCCCACACCAAACTCCGGTCTTTCTGAAGATGTTAAACGACTATCCATACTCACATTAAATTGTCCCAACAGAGAGAGACGCGCGGACGCTCTTTGTAAAAAACCTTCCATTCTCTGCGACGGTTGATGACCTGAAGGAACTGTTTGAGGATGCGGTTGATGTGAGGCTACCTCAAGGCCAAAACGGTTCAAACAGGGGGTAAGAATGAGAACATGTGTGGGTTGTTTCTTCCTCCCAAAAATCACAAAAAGCTGGCAGTTTTCCAATCCGTTTCCAGAAATGTAATCTCTTCTTTTTGTTTACAGCATTGCCTATATTGAGTTCAGATCTGAGGCTGAAGCAGAGAAGATGCTGGAGGAGGCCCAGGGCGCCGATGTCCAGGGGAGGTCCATCATTGTTGACTATGTGGGAGAAAAGAGCCAAAAGGGAGGCAAGGTGGCAGGTATGCTGGGATTTTGTAAAGTTAAACAGAAAATGACACTGCTTGAAAAGTATCAATGAAAATGTGTTTTTTAGATTTATAACTCATCACCGTTGTCTTTGTATAGCGACGGGAACAGCAAACAAAACACTGGTGGTGAATAATCTCGCGTTCAGTGCCACAGAGGAAACCCTACAGTCCACGTTTGAGAAGGCCGTCTCTATAAGGATTCCACAAAAAGACGGCAGACAGAAAGGGTAGGTAGCTCTGCCAACATGGAAATTTCGTGTTTAAACTACCAGGAAGACTCCTACTTCACTACTGCTTCACTGGATTTGTCGTTTTGCCTGAGCCCCTTCTCATGAGCTCCTCTTAATCATACCTATGATTCTGCACGGATTCGCACGAGAAGCAGAGCAAACGCTCAGTCAGAACAGGCTGGCGCTACTCCCTTATGGGTGTCGCCCATGTCTGCTGTGCAACATTTTGTAATTGATGTGAGATCTGTGTAAATGAGTTGGTTGGTGTATTCCTAATGTTGTGTACCTGTCCTTAGTTTTGCTTTTGTAGAGTTTGAGACCGCCGATGATGCCAAAGAGGCCATGGAAAACCTCAACTACACAGAAATTGAAGGCCGGTCAATCCGACTGGAGTACAGCCAACAAAGTGGAGGAAGAGATGGGGGCAGAGGAAACTCAGGTAGACAAACAGTTGGTGCTTTGCATATTGTCCCAAATTGAACTGGCCAGATGTGATGAAAACTTGATATCCTGAGACCTTTGTGACGAATCTAAGATAGTCAAGTCCTGATTTGGTCCGCTCGAGAGGCTTAACGTGTAAAAATACTTTTGTCCAGATAATGAGCGCGGCGCTAGATTTTTAATTATTTGTATTTTTTTTTCCCCTCACCAGGTCCAACAAAAACCCTCTTTGTGAAAGGGCTCTCTGAGGACACAACAGACCAGACCCTTAAGGATGCCTTTGACGGTGCCGTTGGCGCCAGGATAGTTACAGACAGAGATACGGGTTCATCAAAAGGGTAAGGTGGAAATCCTCCCTCACTGTTGACTGTTTGTGAGCACCACCCTGTCTAGCAGTGACGGTGCAGATACACACGAGAACCAGGGCTGACTTGCTGTTCGACAGGCAGCTCTGTTTCTGTGGGAGTTGGCCGTGTGATGTGAGACGCTGAACGTGAACCTTTTTGAAATGTATTCATGTCAGATGTAAACCAAACAATAGGCTTTTGTCCTTTTTTTTAATTTATTTTATTTATTTATTTATTTTTTTTTATTAACAGGATTTAGGTTGTAAGATCAATTTTTGTTTCTTATAAAATCAGTCCAGTTGCTTGATTGTTTCACCAACGTCTGTTTTAATTCCAACAGCTTTGGCTTTGTGGACTTTGACAACGAGGGCGACTGCAAGGCAGCCAAGGAGGCGATGGAGGATGGAGAGATCGACGGCAGCAAGATAACCCTGGACTACGCCAAGCCAAAGGGCGACGGTGGCTTCCGTGGAGGACGCGGTGGAGGATTTGGTGGCCGTGGTGGTGGTGGATTCGGAGGCCGTGGTGGTTTCAGAGGCGGCCGTGGCAGTGGAGGCAGAGGCAGAGGAGGCGGAAGGGGAGGCCACCGTGGAGGCGGACGTGGCGGATTTGGAGGTGATTTTTCAAAATATATTGGTAAAATAAGTTACCTAATAGGCAGGTTTCTATAAAGTTACTCGATAACTGCTTCTAAAGAATTGTCTGGTGTGCTCTAAACGTTTTCTCCCACATGACTATATATTGAATGGTTTTCTCTCTTGATTTTTAGGTGGAAGAGGTGGTGGATTTGGCTCAAAACCACAGGGAAAGAAAATCAAGTTTGACTAAAACTTTAATGGACTGAATGGACTCTGGTTTCATTGGTTTTTCAGAGCTTTGGGGCATTCCAGAAAGCGTCATTGATATATATTTAACTGTAAATGGGCGTTTTTAGCCCTTTATGTAGAGTCCTCACACATACTCCACCCACCAATGCCAGAATGGCACTTCTGACCTTTTTCAGCTTAAGTGCTACAAGTAAAAACTGAATGTCCTCAACACAAAACCCACATCTCTTGTCCTCCTTAGGAATCTTTTTCTGAAGAGGTAAAATGGAAATGGTTCTGATAAGCAACATTGCTGTGAAAGGAGGAAGGAAAAAAAGGCTTGTCAGATATATGGTGTAAATTTAAACCGTTTGTATGGTTTCATTTTACCTTTTTTGTAAAAAAAACAACTTACAAATGTATCCATGTGCTTTTGTTTTTATTTTGTCGTTTAGTTTTCTTTACTCTTCAAGTTTTACTGTGCAGTTCATGTTTTGATAATCCAGGCTGAACATTTATGTTGGATGTTATGGTTGTTTGGGGCTGAGTCTCTGAGTTGTGAATGAGATGTTTAATCAGTGTAACATAAAATATTTGTAGCACATTGACTCCCCCCCATTGTAATTTTTTCATGTGATGAAATAAAACCTCTTAGATGGTGATTTTAAAATCTGTAATACTTCAAAGTGTCAGTCGAATACAAGCAGAGTTACTGGCTTTAGTCACGGCTCCAACACCAATGTGAGTTTTACAAAGTTAACAGCTTTTGATTAAAAAGGAAAAACATCTGCCGTGAAGGTCAGCTGAAAGTAGTAGTTTTAATGATCTAAATCTTTGCAGAGACATATTGCTGTGAGCAGGAACCATCTCCTGCCCATGTCTGTTGCAGATTTGAAGAAGCCTCTGAATCACTGAAGTTTCTGAAGTGTCCACTTGCTTTCCGGTAAAAACTGGCCTCATTTGTTCAGTTTCTTTCAAGTCACTGGCTCTGATGCTGCCCTCCCTCCCCAAACGCATGACTGCAGGTGTGACGAAGTCTCAAATCCCATAAATGTGCCTAATTCTCTGGTATGGTCTTGCACCATCCAGTAGGGGGCAGTCTTTAACCACTTTTGACGTACGTTGAGCTTGGGGTTGGAAACTGAAAGGCTGACCAGGTACATGTTCACCTGCGTAACGGTGCAGCAGTCGGAGTAGCTCCAATCATAGTTGGCTTTAGGTTAAGTAGTTTAATGCTGGGATGTTCCTGGAGTTCCCATTTAATGTGTAGTTATGATATAAAAGTTAATATTATTCAAACATGAGCAGGTTGGGAATGTGATTTAAAAAAAAAAAAAAGACTATCAGGAAGCACTAGCTGTAGTAAAAGCTGTTTCACTTGTCATTTAAAAATAACAGGGCTTCGAACTATTCGTTCCCTCCTGTACCCTCCTATATTGTGATGTATGATGTAACTTTGGCTTATTCTGGAGCTGCAGAGCTTTCTGTAAGGTTTGAGATCTTATGACTATATTCCAAACTTATTTGTACATTCATTTCTCATTGTGCTCTAAAATGAGACAGGAATAGATGTTTTAATGCCAGGTTTTTACGATGAATAGCGTAGTTTTCCTAAACGCATTCCATAACATGAAGTTTGGAGTAACCTCCAAGGACTTTTTTTTTTTTTTTTTTTTTTTTTTTTTTTTTTTTTAAATCCTTCCTCGCTGAATCGAGGAATTCCAGTTTAACAGCTGATTTAATGGTTCTGTGAATATTGAACCAGTTTTGGCCACATTTCTCCACAAAATGTTGAGGAAACTAGGCCCTGAACATCGTGGTGGTTCTTCAGTGAGGGGGGCCTGTGAGACTAGACCAGACTAGTTCAAAGAGAAGATCCACATAGACTCGGATACATTCAAAAAGTTGGCCTCATAGTGGTGCTGGAGGAAAAGTAAACTGAGACTCTGCTGCGACTGCAGTGCAGGCATGAAATGCAAATTATAAGAACTCTAGTATCAACTATTTACTTTTTTGGCACGTCGAAGTCCATACTCGCATTTAGGAAGGAAAAATACTTTTTTGTGTAACGGCAGTCCAAAACCTCTGCGATGGCTGTATAAATAAATCCGTGATCTAGACGAACATAAACAGTGAAGTTTATCATTTCTAAACTTGATCTCAATAGTTCTTTCTAACTTGGTAAATTGAAAGTAAACCAAAAATAAATAAGTGTGAGCCTCAAGGTTTCAGTAAAATTAGTGGATCCTCTAATAGATCTTCTCGCGCAGCTCTTCCGGCTTCTGTCTACCAGGCTGCATTTCTAAAGCAGTCTAACTTTGTTCAGAACAGTGTTGCAGGATAAAATCCGCACCACTTTGGTTGGAAAACGGATATGAAGTCTCGCCGCACCTGAACCCACCCTCCCGTCACCGTTAAGAGGACTAATTGTGAGGTAACGGTGACCCTGAGCCGTGTCAGGACTCTCGTCAGTGACACCGACCAGACGGGGGACAGCTGAAGGCTGTCAAACGGCGGCTCCGGCAGCTCAACGGGGATCTTTGTTTCTAGAGGTGCCTGGGTGGAGGTTCTGATGATGGCATCACTGAATCTCCCCATTTAGAGGTTGGTTACTCTCCACCCTGGACGCTGACGGAGACCGTGCTAGCCTTTCTCCTTGGCGTTATGTCAGCCGTGTAGTATGACCCAAGTCCTTCAGTTTGCGTTTCGTCACCTGATAGTGATGCCCCCAGATTTTATCCCTCTCCTGCTCCCTCCCCACCTCGTCTTTTAATGTGTCAGGGAGCTTTCTAATTTTTGAGTATGGACTGCTAAAGTGCAGAAGTGTTTAATAAAAGCCTCAACATGGGCTGATGAAGAGGGGAGAGGACAGGGATTGACAGCTGAACGGGCTGATCTAAACGTGTCTGTCTTTCCCGTTCGTTGTCATTGTCACGTCGCCACGACGTGCAAGGTGACCTGCAGCAGGGCAGCACTGTTAACCCACAACGCCTCGCCTTTTCCTGTCATCACTTTCACAATGTAGTATCATAAAGTTTTATTGCTACCATTACACCCTTGTACAAGCAGAAACTGCAGAGTCCCAACGATGTCTTGATCTCTGGAAACGGACACATCAAAGAGATCTTTAAGTGCCTACCCTCATTTACTAGTGACATGTTTCTGCAAGCTAAAATAGTCCAATTGTTTTTTCTTGATCTTAAAAAATGTCATTCACTGTCAGTGTGGTTAGTGGTTATAAATATCAGCTTCCTCTTCTGACTGACAAGCTTCCGCGTCTCAGATTGTCACACATTTAATCAGACAGGGTTGCTTAACCCTCACAGAGCCCCTGCAGTGTCTTCGTGAGATCTTAGTGCGCTCCTGTGATGCCTCTCCTCACCCTGCCAACTTTATCTTAGATAATGTTCTGGTTGTCGTTAACATTTGTTCCTTCTTCCCAGCACCTGTTCCTGGTCTGCTATTGTTGCTGCTGTTCTCTCCTCTTTCCTGTCCTTTCAACCCCAAATCGATCAAGGCGGATCGCCGGCCTTCCTGAGTCTGGTTCATCCGAAGTTTTCTTCCGTTAAACGAGAGTTTTTTCTTTCAACGGTGCCCTACTGCTTGCTCAGGATGAGAGATTTTATATATATTAAAAAAACTTGATGCAATCTGTTTGTTTCTGTAGCATGGGAATTGTTATTATTTTTTCCATGGACTTTGTATTAATTAGTTGCATTGTACTCTCATTGTACTCTTGAAGTGCCTTAAAATGACATTTATTTTTTATATAAGTAAAGCTGAACTGAACTGAAATGGCATCAGACAAGGATGTAATCAATTTTATATTTAAGAATGGAGGAGAAAGGAATAATAGAGGGAGACAACGGGTGTAACCGGAGCACATTCCTGGTAAAAGCCTTGTCAGCTTTTGAAAAAAGTAGCTGTTTAGTGTGAAAGCTTGCCTCCCCATCCACCCGACTCATTGACCAGCCATCAAAGCCTTTTCCAATCAGTGTTGGCAAATACGAAGCTCCTGGACTGCACACAGAAGAGAAGCTGGCTGTGTGCTCACTTTTCATCACCAGAGTGGGGAATTTACACTGGATTACTGCTCATTCTGGTTAATAGTTGACGAGTCAAGGTACAAAGCCTGTTTCTTCCTTTCTCGTGACCTTGGCTCAGAAATTTTCTTTGTCAAAAGTTCATCTGATTCGTGAAGGCATAAATACAGTGTCTTTTGTTTCCGGGGTTTGGTTGGTTCATAATGGACCAGGAGAACAGGGATGTATTTTGGACCTGGACCATTTAAGAGGTTTACAAACCAGCAGGATTTTAAAATCTGTTCTGTGACAGACAGGAAGCCAGTGTAATGTCATAACTACCATTTGTCGTGCTTTTTAATTTGCCGTTGTGTTTTGTCTTTTGTTTTTGTGGTTTTTTTTTTTAGTTGTTGTTGTGATTTATACTTACATCATCAAATCTGTCAGCATTCAGCACTATCTGCAGTCACTCCTCCCCAGCACCTACTCAGCAGCTGATTTGCATCACAGACGTCCAAGAACACCTCCACTTCATCTGAGCGCCCAGACTGGCCCCACGTGCCTCCCGTTGTGGACGCCCTCCGGACCCCTTGGGGGAAGCCTGATTTGCTTCCACCAGTGCCACCTGTAAGGAATTGAGCAGGGTTTGGAGACCAGTCTACTGGAAAATACAAACTCCTGCCAGCTAGAACTAGATAGAACTAGACCTGAAAAGCCCACCGAAATATGATGCACCTGTCTTGGCTGTCAGTCATTGTGAGAGGAACATTTCCCCTGACGTGGAGGAAGCCGGTACCACTGAGGCCAAACCATCGTTGGTTGTACCCTCTAACCACGTCCTCTGCTATTGTTTCACTTCGCTCAACTTAACAAGCCTATGTGTTACGCAAAAATATAAAAAAAAAAATATCATAATATACAACAATATAGCGAAATTAAAACATTTGAAAGAGGTAATTCTGTCCATATGGAACCATGCTTTAATCTGAAAAATAAAATATGGTTCGTGAAGCTGAAAGGGATTTATTTCTTCTTAACAGCCATGTATGCTAAAATATTTCTGTGTTGTCCTTTTCACCAACAAGTGAATAAATTCAGCCTGACAAATGTTTTTTCTTTTGACTGCACGTAACTGTATCCTTCCTGTTTTTCTTGCTTTTCTTGCCCGTCTAATGCTCAAAAACACAGAAAAGTGGAGTTACCATACTTTTGTTCTCGTAATCACTTCTTCAGTTTTTCTGCATGACTATGTAACCACAAAAACTAAATTAAACTCTGCCTCTGTGGACACAAGTGAAACCTAATATTAAGATGAACCAGTTTCTGTACAGGTCTGGTATCTTTGTTCCTCACAAAGTCTGTGAAAAAGCAGAGAAAGGTATTTCTTCTTGCTTTCACAACACATTCTTTGTCATTGTAGGCCCATTTAAAGCTCTGCGCAACACATTCATTTATTGTTCTGCCAGCAGTATCAGTGTCAGTGGCTTTAACGTAAATGATGGAAACCAACATCATGTGACTGGGACAAAAAAGTGTAATATAACCATAGTTTGAAATCTCTTACTAAATGTCTGAAAAACACTAAATGTGTTTTTCAGGTTGAAGGAATGGAAAAAAGTGAAATTTAAAAAAAAGATATCTATATATATAAAAATATAGATATTCAACATTTTCAAACATTCATTTTGTGGCATGCAATTCTAAAACTTAAAAAGCAGCAAACATTTATTTTGAAATAACTTAATACTTTTATTTATTCACTTCTCAAAAATTCTTATATCTGCACCTTTTTCCAATGTCTTATACATTCTGTTCAAAACATACCATGTCCACGGGCTCTTTTGGACATTTTGAGCATTTCTTCAATTTGACTCCGAGGGCACATTCATCTCCCAGTGATGACAGATGTGGATTACAGGCAGCCAGCAAAGCACAGACAACGTGTTGAGTGCTAAATGAGCCTCGGAATTGTCAGACTGAAATAACTACAGACCTTTTTAAGTAAATATGTCACTTTGATGGTGTCGCATGTCTCCCAATACTCACCTCTGCGTTAATCTGTTGCTGCCTGATGTCGCTCGCATATTTTATACCTCCTTTGCTGAGATCTCTGCACCACCGCAGAAAAAATGTTAACTGTTAAAAAAATTCTAAAAAGTAAAGAAAAAGAATTAAAAAAAAATAAATAAAATTACCCAATGTGTACAAAATACATATACAAAAAAATTATTACAGTTAGTTTTTTTTTTACTTCAATATATGATAAATTGTAAATTAAAAAATTTTAAGTTTCTGTGTATTATTTCACATAACGAGCATCAAGGGGGTGAACGTTCCCTTCGTGTGTCACTTCTGGTTCGATAAGCCTGTACTACTACAGATGCTGGCTTTCAAACCCTCACTGATAACAGCGGTGACGGCTTGACTGCTTTTTGGTACAGAACGTTCCTCTTCTGGTTTTAGGTATCGAGGACTACCATTGTTGTATGTTCATCTTAGCTCTTGCCCAGAGAAATTAGCAGCTGTTTCTCGAATAGTTGTATTTCTGAATATTGGCTTTCTAAGTTGTGGCACGGCATGACAGTTTTTCACACAGCGCTGCATGAAAGCTCTAGTTTGCTTTTGTATTATACTACGTTTCTGTTGCATTTTACAAAGCAGCCTCACACTTCTTCACACCTGTGAACACTCTTCAATACCATAACAGGTGGACACTATTGTAGAGGAAACGTGCAAATAAAATAAACATACTATATGCCATTATAGCTTAAGAGTGTGTTTGAACATAAGCTGCACGTTCTCCCGCTTGCTCATTGCGCTCATTGCAACCTTTTAGTTCGGTTACCTAATCAAGATTTCCACATAGATGTTGGGCAACACAAAAACAGCCAATGCAGGACAGATTTCCAGAGAACACCGTGTTGTCAGGATCTTTATTTATAAATGACATCTTATGCACATCTTGATTTTTACATTATTTTTACATCATTTAGACACAATCACCATCCATCACACCCTTAACATTCAACTAAAAGATCACGTAATCCAATTAATATGTTAAACTGTGAGCATAAATTAAATGAAGCGACCCCGTATTTTTCCCTTTTTAACGCAGGAACAGTTACATTTACACGTCACACATTCGTACCAGCAACAGTTACAGTTCACAGTGTCATTGTAAACCCTCTACCAAATTCACATCAAGTATGCCAGCGCATTCACATGCTCAGACAGCACACGTGACACAAATATAAACATTCTTTTGTACGTTTCCTGTAATATACATGCATTATACAACCAGACAAAGCCAGTCATGTTCCAAAAAATGGTAAGTGCACAGACCTCTGCGATACAAAAACTGGTTAAAATCTTACTTCAGGAAAATAACATGGTAAAAAAAAAAAATTGATGAAACTGACAGATTTAGTTAGTTTTTTTTTTTTTTTTTGCTCGAACCAGTGAGGTAGAGAGGTACAGGGTCTAATGGAAGAAGTGTGAGCGTTTCTAAACTGAAAGCATTTCTGCAGCACCTCCATAGTTGCTGTGTAAATTTCAATGCTGACAGCGTGAATTCTTCAAACATTAATATAAATACACAATACTAAATAAACCGTCTTTTAAAAAATATTTCCTTATAATTTACTTTTTCTTCACAAGATTCCTGTAATATTTGCATCGCTGCAAAGTCACGCGATTCCAGTTTTGCCCTGGTTTCTCTCCACACAAAGGAAAGTTTACTGGAAAGGGTCATCTTGCACTTTCTTTTGGCCTTTGTTGAGGTGAAGCTCAGCTTCTTTCCATTGTCCTCATCTGGTACGGTCGCCAAGCCATAAGAGTTCCAGTTTCTGTGAGCAGACCAGGTCCCCGTTGACCAGATTCCACATGTGCAGGAGGTCTGGTGGGAGCAGCTTGTGCACCACGATCATATTTTTAAAGAAACAAGGTTCTCGGTTCATCTTGCTGTCCTTATTTTTTACCAAGCCAAACGTCTTAAAGGCGCTGTGTTTTATCGGAGTAACATGCAGCACTTCCAAACACATGCCCAAGAAAACGTCGTCAATGGGGTAGAGCTCCAGGGTGTCAGCGGCCCAGTTAAGTCTCTTAACCAGCCTCCCATCCATCAGAAACCCCCCTCCACCGGCATACGGAGGGTAGTATGTTTTATTATACAAAGCCGCGGGGATGTAATATTTGTTATCCTTTTTACGAATAGGCTTAGCCTTGAAAATGACATCCCCGACGAACAGGTTTTTGTCATTGTTGTCTTCCAAGTACTCAAAAATATTTTCTACACTGACAAAGACGTCATCATCGCCTTTGAAGACAAAACGCACATTTGAGCAGTATATGTGGAACCACTTGAGGAAATGGGTCTCTTTCAGTGTCAGATTGAAGAAACTATCTAAGAAGTCCCACTGGAGAATGTCCCCGTAGATTTGGTCTTCATACTCCACGAGTTTTTGATGGTTATCTCTTTCTGCTTCATTGGAAGGCTTGCCGAGGAGAAAGAGGATTTTTATTCTCTTGCCGTTCACCACTTGCTCTTTGCCCCAGGTTTTTCGAATGACCTCCCTGCGGTCATGCTGGGTGGCCACGGACTTAATTACCATGAGCAAATATATCTCTCCTGTACACTTTTCTGGGTGGTTAAGGAGTATGGGGAAAAAACGGCAATGTCGATAGAGCAAAAACTGCTTAAAGTTGCCCTCAAGGCCAGTGAACCACTCCTGGTTCGATAGGTTGAGGTTGGCACTGCAGTTGGAGCTGGTTACGTCCCAGGTACCCGGGCCGCTTGGCTCACTGATCATGGGCTCCTCTGTGGTGGATCGAGCTGTAGGTTGTGACTTCTGCTTGTTAACTTTCCAGAAGTCCCTCATCAGCAAATGGGAGGCAGTGGTCTTTTCCTGAGCAGCTCCAGGGTCTTCTCCGTCGGAGTCATGCATGCGAGCCTGTCTCTCAAGTTCGGAGGAAAGTCCCATGTTGATGTTACTCCTCTGAACAACAGTCAGCGCCACCACAGCCAGGAAGAACATGACACACAACTTCTTATACACTCTCCAGCGATCTCTGTTGTTCATTCTACAAAAACCAGAAAATAAGAATTAGATCCGTCAGATTTTCTGTTAATTCAGAATCACCAGATCATTGAGTTTAAGAGAAAACAAAAAGCTCTGTTAGAAGATGTGCGTGGGTTAAAAAACAACAATCTAAATATGAAAATATGTGGCGGAATATTTCCCAGAATAAATCAATTTTCCTCTGAAAAATGTCTTTATCTGAGACAGGTGTTATTATTGTCCTAAAACACTGACATCAGCAGATTTTCATGAGTAAAAATAAAATAACTATCTAAGAGGAATGTTGTCCAATTATCAATTATTAAAGCACCATGAAAATCTACAACATCGCCTTGAACTATGAGTCAAATACATTTTCCTTGTATTTTTCTTGTTTTCCTTTAACACGTTCAAAATTGCGAGAGCAATTTCGTTTAAGGTTCATTTCTCATCATTAAACTTTCGCTTGAGGCTTAGATATTTTTTTTATTTAAGAATTTTGTTCTTCATGTGAAACTTACTTTGTGCGCTCCTGTTCTTGACGACTGCTGAGAAACCAAGAAAAAAAAAGTGCGTAAAATCGAGACAAGAAAACTGGAATTATTTCCCTTCCCGCTTTTTTAACGAGAGGGAGAGAAAAGAAAAAAAAAAAAAGTTTAATCCTTTCAATAAAGTTGATCTTAACGCTGAATGTCGGAAACGTGAAGTCGGACGCATGCGGCTCTGCTGCGGAGTGTTGAGGAGGGATGAGGACTGCAGGACTGATGAGGACTGCCGGACTGATGAAGACTGCCGGACTGATGAAGACTGCCGGACTGGTGAGGACTGCCGGACTGATGAGGACTGCCGGACTGGTGAGGACTGCCGGACTGATGAGGACTGCCGGACTGGTGAGGACTGCCGGACTGCCGGACTGGTGAGGACTGCCGGAGTGGTGAGGACTGCCGGACTCCTGCTGCGCTCCGCCGCTTTTAAGCCCTCCGTTACGCAGCGCGCAGGAACAGGATGTAGAAGATGAATGAACAGAGAGCGTCACGTGCTTTGGACTCAATCGTAATTTGACAAACCCCCTTTAGACAAAGCAGGGAGTCGATTTGTAGAGTTCGTCCGACGCATATGGCCAAACAGGTTTTCCTTTCCACTGTCGTATAACGTCATAAGAAAAACCAACAAAAATTAGCCACAGTCCACATTTCACACCCAGGCAAATGGAAAGTTGGGAATAATGCAGTTAACTTGACTTGTTTTGAGGGGGTTGTCTCATTTAGACAAATGTCATATGGCAAACCCCCTAAATAAATAAAATTTAAAAAGAAACGTAATGTACTTGTCAGGATTGTCACTGCTTTAGGTATGAATGTATATTCTACTGGGAAATGTAATGTTTTATCCTGCATAAACTGCTCTTTGAGCCATAAGTAATTACCATGTAGGCTGCCGAAAGACAGAAAGACTGCAATCACTTATTCGAAATGGTTTAATTCAATTTTCCACACATTATTTCCACAATGACCAAAAGAAAAACATTTTGTTAGTAAATGAGATGCTTCTATTGCTTGACAGAAGTCCATTTATCTGCGTTTGAATTCTTCAGACACCATTTGTACATGTTGCAGTCGCAGTGTAGCTCGGATCATATAGTTTACACTGGACACTCTTCTTGACGTAAATCCTTCCATGTTTCTGGGTTTGGGACTGAGCTGAGGTTCAGGATAGGGATTGATCCAGAGACGTTCTGGTTGGACGATAACTGACAACCGACTATACCACCCTAACATGGCAAAAGGTTCAAACTGTAAAAGATGATGATGCAGGCAGACTCTAAATTAAATCAGGACATCCAGAGAATTATAAGAACTATAAGAAGTAGTCAACATTTCAACACAGGCTTATTTTTCGACGGATAATCTTCCAGCGAACCATGTTTACAGGTTAACATGAATCAAACAGGGACACACAGCACTGCATGTCTGCATGATCTGTGCAGTTGTATGAGTGGTTTCACATGCACGCGGACAGACATTTGAAAGCATCAGGGAATATCAGTTTAGAATAAGGTGTTTTCTTGAAAATAGGTTTCTGGAAAAACCTGTTGTATGGTCTAGCTTCACGGTATTTGCACTTATCTTATAGGACCTTACGCTCCCATCTCCGTTCTCAGAGTGCAGGTTTACTCGTGGTTCCTAGAGTATCCGAATGTAGATTTGGAGGACGGGATTTCTGTTATATGGGAAACCATCACCATGGAACCAACTTCCAGTTTGGGTTGAGGAGGCTGACACCACCTCCACCTTTAAAACTAAACTTAAAACATTTCTGTTTAGTAAAGCATATAGTTGGTGTAAACTTTAGTGTGTCAGGGCCAATAGTCAGAGCTGCAGCTGCAGGACCAGACTAGAGCAGCTGGTCTTAAAGGCGTAGATCTGCTGCTGTAGACCTGCTGCAGGGGGACACCAACACGATCCACTGAGCGGTGCCCCTCACCCCTTCTTCTCTCCTCTTTTTCTCTTCCTCTTCTTCAGCTCAATACTCATTTATTAATTAACTTTATCTCTAATTGAGCTCTATCTTTCTTGTGGTTTGTTGTGCTGGTCTGCCCCCTCTTTTTCTCTTCCGTACATGTTTGCAGGCCAGAGCTTCCAGGTCCAGGTCCTGATCAAGGTTTCATCCCTCTCAAAGGGAAGTTTTTCTTACGCCTGTTTGGCTTAAGGTTTTTCCCCACTTGGGGAGTTTACACCTGCCCTACTTGCTCAGGGGTCATGTTTTGGGTCTCTAGAAAGCGCCTGGAGACAACTTGTGTTGTAATAGATGCTGTGTAAATAAAACCCAATTGAACTGAAAAACATGGGATGGGAAAGTCACAGAGACACGACAATCACGAAAATGCTATGTTATGCAATCAAAGAGTCAGTACTTTAAGAAAGGTTTCCGAAGAACCAGGGAGACTTATTTGTCTGGGTCTTGGTCTTACGTAAGGTATGTCAGTAAATCACCTTATCAGACACAAAGACAAGTAAACAGCAGAGCTTTTTACTAGAATAGCACTGAAGAAAAAAAAACATTCCCTATGTTTGTTAGCTGTCAGATCTGTTTGCACAAAGTCTCAAAGTAATTCACCATGTCTTTGCAATCACAGATGCCACGAGAGCTGAAACGTGAGTTGAGCATTTGACATTCAATTGACATTCATTTGACATTCATTTGATTAAACCTAGTGGAGACACAACCCAGGCAAAGAACCAATAAAGGTTTGGTGCAGGTCAGAATCCCGCACACGAAAAATCATTATTGTCATTATCAACAGCTGTAGCCCTGCTTCTTCTTTTTAAGGGAATGTTTGGCAATTTGAGAATATATAGCATCTATAAATAAAAAGGTTTGTCAAGTGTATTTGAAATATTATTGACAAATAAAGGAACATTTTCCCCAACAGCCAATGCACGGTGATTTGTTAGGTGGGTGTGTTTGTCTTTGTCTATGTGCACTGTAGGAACACAGGAAGGCAGAAAAAAAAAAGAAAACTTTGAATTTCAACTGTTTGACTTTGAGTCAAACAGCAAATAAACAGTATAGTCCTCCAAAAACAATCATAAGAGTAATATTGCCAGTGACAGAGAGAAGCCCTTGTGTTAACGAGCTCCATTATCTTAGTGACACAAATAGAAGTTAAAGTCTCATTAAAAAGACATGAATGGGATTAATGATTGATATTCCACAGCCTTACACTGGAATCAGCTCTCAGGGATGGCTATCACGTTTGATAAACGAATTCCTTCTGCGTAAGTCACAAACTGTTCCTGCAGGAAAACATTTGCAGGATTTAGATACGGATTTTTTTCAGTCATATATGGATAATGATGAGATTTTCTCAGTGCAATAAATCAATCGACTTTATGTGTCCTTAAAAGAAAAAAAAAACAACAAATTGATGAACATGATGGCTCTAATGCTGATTGTTACCACAACAACCACATTTAATCCTTTCTGTTGCAAAAATATGCCTCTTTTTTTTGTCATAGGAAATAACAACAAAATGTCTCTCCGTGGTCCAAAACAGGAATTTTTCAATCTGAACACAGCTGTGACTCAAAATCTCTCCTTCCTCTTTTTCTCTCTCCATTTCCTGGATTCCAACCAGCCATCCTTCTCGGGCCCATGTGCATCCTGTTGCCTGCTGACACTGCTTTTTCCCGTTTTGATTCCCCTTCCACAACTCTCTGTGGATGGGTTCTCTGCAGTTTCTGCAGGGAAGCGATGTAGTGATGGACACAACAGCGCTTAATCTTTGCTTGGCTGATAAGACAACGTCTGTCATTGAAGCCTAACAGAATCTGCACTCTGCACACAGAAACTATGTATAATTCATCATATGATTAAACTTAATGCAGCGTTTCTGTTTTGATTACTGCTTGACTTCATGGCAAATCTAAAACAACAGACTGACAAATAGATGAATAAAACAGGTTCAGGACTTTTGATGGTTGTGGGTGTATATGTGTGTGTACATGTATGTGAAAATGTGTGTATCTCTCTCTATATATATGGATAGTAATAAGTATATGTGTAAGTGTATGCTTTAATACGTAAAGACATATCTATGAGTAAGATTGCTTGTAATAAATAAGGTTGTACAAGGAGGGACCAATGGCCGCAAGGCCTCAATCTCCCCAGTGCTGCAGCTCTTCCAGCCAGAGGCCTGGGCAGGATCCCAGAGACACGGGTTGCCCCAACCCCCAGGCCCTCAAAAACCCCATCCCGCCCCTCAACCCCATCATTCCCCTTATCCATGGTAACGCCACCACCAACGGCAACCAATCCAGCTTTGTGCGTTTCTTGAGGGCATTCAAGAGAATATGGGACTTGCAGGGTGGAGATTTCCCCGCATACCTTACCTTTCTGCATAACTAGAATGTGTGGAATGTGCATGTTTTATTTATTCTGTTCCTTTCTTTTTCTCTTGCCCATAGTTGATTTGCTTGTTTGTACAAGTCAGTGGGTTTACGTAAAGAATCCCAGGGGTTGGGGTAGGGGATTAAGCAAAGTTTGTCACTCAAGCCTAAAAGAATCTGCACTCTGCTCATACAGAAACTATGTGTAATCCATCATCTGATGAAAATGAGACTGACAAAAAAGGACAAAACAGGTTTAGCAGCAGATAACTTCAACTTCTGAGTCTCAAAGTCAAAACAAATCTTATCAGACTTACGGTGAACAAATACCTGTTGAGAGGAAATAGAAACGTATTTGGTTAATGTTTAGCCTTAGAAGGTGAAGTTGCACAATGTGATTGCACTTTTGTCACACTTGCCACTCCCACCAGGACTCCTTAAGCACTAACATTCTGCTCCGCCGTTGCTTTTTCCAACTTTTACTCTTGTCCTTATGAGAGCTACAATGTCAACATGAGATGAAGGTCCGAAGGGTTAAAGATGGTGAGGAAAATAATAAATAAGAAATGGAAAAAAAAACCAAAACACTCAATTAAATTAGTTTGCGCCGGGAGTGTTTTGGGTTTTGTCACAAATGTGGAGGAGAGGACTGTTCATGGCTTCTGTGACTTGTCAACAGACTGACTGGAATGAAGGATAAAACCGCAGTCCTCCTCCAGCTTTCAACGGCGCCCAGCCACATGAGTTTGGGTAGACGCAAACTCGCTGCAGCTGAATCCAGATAAAACTGAAGAGCTGGTGATCGCCCCTGATGACGGCGTTCCAGGGATCAACCTGGTACTTGGGTGATCTGAGCTTGAGCAATTAAATCACGCCTCAGAAATCCTGGCGTTACCTTTGATAAGGAAAAGTCACTGGAGCATCATTCTAAACAGCTGACAAGAAATTGTTTCTTCCAGTTGAGAGCTATCTCCAAACTCCGGAGAATTTGATCAAAAGTAGATATGGAGCTGGTTATTCGTGCCTTTGTGTCCTCTTGTTTAGACTATTGTACCAGTTTGTTTTCTTGTCTGAATAAAAAAGAGCCGTCCTGTCTGCAGCAGGTCCAACCTGCTGCGAGGTTGTTGCCTGACACCAGAAGAAAGGCTCACATTACTCCGATTCTCAAAGCCCTTCATTGGCTCCCACTTAAGTTTCGCATCAGTTTTAAAATCCTGGTGTTGACCTTCAGAGCCTTGCATGGTCAGGCTCCCTCCCACATCACAGACTTGTTATGTCTCTTACCCCCCCCCCCCCCCCCCCCCCTCGTACATGTTTCAGGACATGAGGAGACCGCTCTTTCCAGGCTGCCGAATTTAAGTTTATTGAATTTGTATTTTATTGTTCTTTTGTGAAGCACATTGTGACGTCTGTCTGTGAAAGGTACTATATGAATAAACTTTTACTTATTTACGTACTTACTCTGAGCTCCTCATGAAAGAATGTACTGCTCGAGAGTAAACAGCAGCTGGAGGGGATTTGTCCTGCATATTTTTTTTTTTTTTAGCCTTCAACGGAAGTCTGTCGTGACTTGACAACCGACATTCTACAAAGGAAATGTGAGGAGGCTGTGCTACGACAGCCCATCTGAGCTGTAGGTAAACACAGACCACATGTCCAACAGCCAGCTCTTCACAGGTTTAGTGTAGCTTCGAGAGAAATCAACCATCTTCTTTCCAGGTAATAACAGAAAAAAAAAAAAAAAAGTCACGTATTGCTTTCCTGAGTTGATGGTGCTGACACAACTTCCCGAATTTGCCTCTAATAAATGAGTGATTGTACTACTGGCGTTTTGCAACAGCAACGTCTTGGGAAAGATATTAATGATTAAGTGTTGCTTGGCGTTTTCATGGGAACCTAGTGTGTGATCAGCACCTGCAAAGACGATAACGTATCATCTTTGAAGGTGCTATTCGCCTATAGCAGCCGATGTCGCTTTCTGAAAGAGTAAAGTGATGCAGTTGTTTTTTTTTGTTTTTACATGCAAGCCCACAGATGGGATTTGCTCCAGTGTACACACAGTGAAAACACCAGAGCTTTCAATTTAAATGTTAACTGGTGATTTATGAGGGCATTCTTGAGAGCGTAAAAGATTTAAAAGGAGAATATTAAACATGTTTTATATTTTTGTCTGCTTGATCAGCAGCTTCTTCTACCTTTGACACAACAGTGTACATAAGAAAGTACTATGTCTTCCTTTAGTTTACTTTTTACTTGTCTTTTCTGATGCAAAAATGACCAAAAGTGGCCCGAAAGGAAAGACAAAGTGTTTAGGACGAAGTACAGCTGCGTGAGCCGACTCGGATCCAACTGTCGAGAGACATCACCACTGAAATGTTGACGAAACCCTTTCACTAGAGGTATGCGTGGCTGTTTACTGGTAAACAAACCTGAATGGGTGTTGGTGATATCACTGATATAAAGTAGAGGAGAAGAGTAGAAGTAAAGTTTAGAGAATCCCTAACTGTAAGAACCCTCCTTTTTGTCATTGCTCACTTTTGTTTTGAGAGAAAGCAACAGCTTTGTCTTTCCATTCCAGCTACACCGGTCCAGCGTGGCTCAGGCTCAGGGTTACACGGCCACCTGGCCGCGACTACGTCAGCCTGTCATGTGTGGCCCATTTCCTCACATTGTGCTTGTCCTCCTGTGCCACAATTATAATTTAAACTGCTATGTCATCCCCCAGGGGGAGGGGCGAGGCAGCATGGAAGAGTCACCAAGACTTCACCAGATAAAGCTATCACTCTACTTCTTGTAGCATTTTTTTTACTGCCTGGCCAAAAAAAAAAACAGTCTTGCATTTGAGAAAGCAAATAATGAAGGTCACCACTCTGGAAAAGTACAACATTGTTCATATGGTTCAGGTGGAAACAAAAAAACCCCAACTAAAAATGCTGTTGAAATCACTAAAGTTGGGCTAAAGTCAAGAAATATGTTGTGGGAGTGAAATCTTAAAGGATTGTGATCAAAAGCCACCTAAAGATGACTGAAATTAAAAAGATCGACACTGCAGCTCACAGCAATGACTTACTGGAGAAAAGGCCAAGAAGTAAAAAGATCTTAAATCATTGGGGTTAAGCGTCATAAAGTTTGGACCCTGGAACGATGGAAAAACGTAATGCAACTTAAGAACAGATTTATCTTGTTCCAGCGGTGCATCGGGGTTATAAAAACGGGATAAAGCAATTACGGCATGGGCAAATTCCAATAATAAAATAATATGATTAGAATATTGCTTGGATTCATTCGGCTAAAAAAGTGAACAAATCCAGACCATAATCCCACAGAGAAACACGGGTTTGAGCTGGAGAAGAGTTTACAGCAGCGATAAGTCGCTTCATTAAAGATCTACTCTGGGTGGAAACAAATGTGTTGTGTTCCTAATTTCACGACCTCAGAAAGCTCAACCTAAAACACCCGTGTTCTTCTGAAAAAGCTACAGGTAACATCCTTCGTTGCTCTTTTCTGCTACCACTAAAGCCACGAAAGCCCCGACCGTAACGCTGACTCAGTTTTGTCAACTCAACTACAGGAAGCATTCAACATTTGCAGATTTTACTGTACACATTTACTTTTCCACCTCCAGTTAAAACTGTTGACTGTTCTGCTAGTTAGTATTGACGTCATCAAGAGCAGATGAGTCAGATTGCAACATGTACCTGAGGGACAGGTGATGACCCCAAACACTTATCACACAAATAGCATCGACTTCACCAAATGACAAAGATAAGCCCCATCAACAATTCACTATCAATTATTCTTCAGGCCACTGATAAGAGAACTTAAAAATAGACAAGGGCTTGGAGAGGAGCGCGGCAAGTAAGAGAAATCGTGACTGAGCAGAAAAGCGTTATGCTTTAATCCCTAAATCTGCATTTTTTTTTTTTAAAATCACAGTTGCAATTTTAAATTATGAAGAATTTAACTTTCGTTTTCCTCCGTCCAGTGCAAAAGGGGAACACACTACTGCGTAAGGACAGCACCCATCTATGTCAGGTACTAAAGTATGATCAAGTGATCAGGTTTCTTTGATAGTTTCACTAGCTGCCTACTCTGATGTGACCTTGAAAACATCATCACTGCTTGTACTGAAATTCCTTGGACAGGAAAGATCCCAGCGTAAAGGTGACAGGAGACATTTATTTTAAATTCATCTATCAAAATGCATTGCAACAAAAATGTCATATAAATACGCATCACAACAACTAGAACAGTGCAAATGTACAATGGTCAGCTTAAGACATTCACAAAAGTTTTTTTTTTTGCTTGTCAGATGTTGTACGAATCTCTAATATTTGTATTAATATTTTAAAAACTTGACCAGTCATACCAGGTTAACAGTAGCCAATACTCTGATCAATCAAACGGGTACAATCCTTTACTCATGAGGAAATATGCCGTGAAAGTCAAAGGACATTTGTATCTGAAATCAAGATAAGAGCAGTGAGTTTTATGGTGGAACGGCAACTGTGTTCAGTTAAAAAAAAAAAAAAAAAAAAAAAAGGTTGTTTTTTTTTGGGTAAATATACCAAAATCTAGTTTTCATATTGATTGAACCTTGGCTTTAATCAAGTCTGAACCCAGAAGCTTCCAGAAAGAAGCTCTGGTATCTTTTTATCCTCATATGGAGGTAAAGATAAAGGTAAAAAAAAAAAAAACAACCAATCTAGATAAAGATGGAAATGAAGGTGACATAATATTCACTTTTAGAAGGCTCTAAATTATAGTTTAACCTAACGTTATCACACAACTTGTATTTTGTTAGGCACAAGTTTCGTCATTGCTTGGGGTGTTCCAGTACCATCTTGAGGGGAGAGACCACAAATATTCAGAGGCTTCAAGGTGCACCGAGCTGCACGGCTCGAGGAGGCGATTACGGTCTGCCTTCATATTATGTTACCAAAATAGTCTGTGCTGAAGGCAGACGGGGGAAAAATGCAAAGCCACAATCCTACACATTGTTCCACTGACTCCTCTTGCTGCTGCCGCTGATCCTTAACAATCTGTTCCTCTGACATGGATCACAACCTGGGGGAGATGATGTTACAGGAAGCCGACACTCCTAGGGAGATAGTGCTGCCCCATGGTGACAGCTCCCTCTTCACCTTCTCTTTGACTGCTTACCTGAAGATTGAGAGAGAAGAGGAAGGGATGAAGGGAAGGGCAAGCAGGGTGGACGGAAAACTATCCCACCCAAATAAACATATACAGCCTTTTAAAAAAGTTTATCTGAACATAATGTCTCCCTTTTATAAACAAAAACACCAGAAAAGCCAGTTTTGGCACCCGCATGCTTCAAACTTCCACCGTATATTAATAAATAAAACAACAAATCATTTCCTTATATCAGATGTCTTTGAAGTCAGGAAAAACAGGCCTATAAGATAAAACGTTGCACTTCCTTTATCTCCTCTGGTTGCTGGGCATCATGCGAGGGATCGATTACCACATTCGGCGGTCCAACTCGTCTTGGCTGAGTACTCTTACACTCAAAAAAAAAAAAAAAAAAAAAAAAAACTCTCACCAGTACTTCCTGAACCTCTCTTTAACTAAGGGAGTGTATGTTATAAGTCTTGTGTATGCCGAAGGTGGGCCTGAAGCGACTCTGCATCATTGTGTGACATGTACGACATGAAGAGTCTACAAAGCAGGAAATATTAGACGGATGTTATACAGACGCACAAACAGAGACTGCATTCAAGTAAACATAAAGGTCAAAGCCTATAAAAGAAGTCCAATGAGAGCTACAGATGCTCATAGGGGAAATGTGCTTATGCCATTTTGCGGTATGATATGATATGATAATGCCCTTAAAGCTGAAACTATGACCTTAATAAGCGATCTCCTTTTAAGGCAACAGATAGACACTAGCCAGATCTCATAAGACTCTGGCAGGAGGATGTGGTGGCTTTGAGTGAACATTAGGTGCTATCACGAGTATTTTTGGTAAGAGCGCAGGGCGGAAGAGCCGGAGGTAATCGCTCGTAAAATGCAATTTAGATGCATGAGAGCAAGGCGAGATGTTATCATCACGCTAAGAGCACCAGATCTTCTCTGGAATAAGTCAAGACACGAAGCTGACAGCTAATAAAGCTTTTTCTTTGTACAAATCAAACTTAACACGGTTTGTTTTACCCATTTTCTGTAAATGGTCTTTAAAATGCAAGAGGTTTACATAAGACTGTCCAGTCATCTAACAGAGCGGCTTCAGGACCATCCTCATACTTGCAATGGCTACAGAATCAAGCAAACCCTCTTTTCTTCTGGCTTTTAGAGAAGAAATGAAAAAAAGAAATTATATAGTGTTCGCGAGGAGCTGAAACCTGATCAGTGTTGTGAATGAATAAGTCTTACGCGCTCCCTTTTGTTAACTGACTATTGAGTATCGTCACTTACAAAACACGGCTATTGTATGAACATGGAGGTCATGAAAGCTTTACAACAATTATATGCCCGATTAACTTGCAGATTTCCAGTTACAATGCCGTTTTTCCAGATTTGAGCTCTGGGAAACTAGAACATGATTTGTCATCTTACAGTAAACTTCACCTTTGCTGATTGGCAACCTGTTGGGCTTTGCTGTTAGCTGTGTAACACAAACCTGTTTTTTTTCTTTTCTTTTCTAAACAGCTTGTGAGGTGAATCTTTTTGGTAAAAGCTCTTTGTAAAGAGCAGTGCATGTGACAGATGCAAATAGGTGTCTGACACAGACAGTGAGGACAGTCAGAAAGAGACTTTATCAGGAAGAGGAGCATCTGGGTATAAATGCACAAAAAACCCCCCAAAAAAAACTTACACCTAAAGCTCCACTGGCACAACAACGTTATGATGCAGCATGTGCAAAACACTGAAAGATGTTTGACAATGGCGCAGAAATGTCAGTGAACTTCACTTGTCATCATCCGCACTTGCGACACAATCACAACTTTACCCTGTGATTGTGTCTGTTTTCAATGAGGGTGATAAAAGGGTTAAAAAATAACCAACCATAAAGATTTGGCTGTATTTTGAAGTTTTGGCAGCATTGTTTCAAGGGGGACTCCGCATTTTTTACTCCACTCCAGCAATTTACTTTGTGTACCTTTACCTGTAAAGAAATGGCTCTGAGACAGAATCACAAGCGACTCGTGGTAATTCACACTACTTTTCTACCAACGTCATTTTCTGAGAACCGCTGAGGCTTTTGCATCCTGGCTGGCTGTCCTCCAAAATGACTGGCAGTAGAGTAGATGAAGTAACCAGGTGGAGTCAAGATGTGCCAGTGCGGACTGCTGGCTGGTACTGATTTTCTCAGTTCTTGGCATATGCTTACCTCCACTTCCCCCTCCTCCCCCTCCTCCTCCCTCTGCGGAGCCGGCAGAACCGGGACAGCTGCTCTGTCGTGGCTCTGACTGTGAAAACTGGGGTGCCAGGCTGCGATCCCGGTGAGCACCGTTGTGACTGACTGTATTGTCAGGCGTGCGGGGTATCTTGGACCGGCTCGCAAAGGCAGGGATGTAATTATCACTGGTGGAAAGTGGAAAAACAGAAAAAAATGAATTCATTAAAAGCCGAGTTACTAGTAGTTATTAGTAGTGATGATAATACAGTGCCCATGTCGTTACCATCTTGTTGGAACATTAACATGGGATACTTTGGATCACGAGCTCTTTCCCTTTCAATCATCATATTGTTTATCTTGTTTCATCTGTCCAGAGAATCTAGGCTTAAAAACTGGGCTCATTTAGATGTTTTGTACCAAAATATTCTGTGTTCTGTGTTAAGAAGTATAACTTCTGTCTTTACACCCATAAAGGTCTCATTTTATTGAGTTTTATCATTATTTAAATACTTTCCAAAAAGTGTTCTTCACTTGGTTAGAAATTGTGGAGTTTCTTTTTCTTAGAAATCTAAACATTCCCATCATAACACTTTCGCTGCTTGTTGGTGTTGCTAAGTTTAACAGTTCATGCCATCGTCTTAAAGATAAAAAAAATCCTGCCCCCCCTTTTTTATGACGTGAAGACTTTGTGAATGCTCTGACATGATTTAGTCAACATGCCACGAGGTTACAGGCCCACAGCTTCTCATAGCAGCCAGTTTTAGGAAGCGGAATGAGCCACTTGACTCACTTGGATACAAAGGAAAAGCTCATTCTGCCACACGCAGAAGTGAGAGAAAAATACTCTGTGCTTAAAGGGCTTTTATTTTTGATGGCTGGTTTCCGGCGCTGTAGTTCAGAAGCACAAAACACACGTGGGCCGTCCAACTTCTGATGGGGAAATGAAGAAAAGAAACTAAAATCAAAGAAAACACACAGAATATTGACTTTGAAATGTGAAACAGCAGACTAAGTATTGTTAGAGCGCTATTAACTGAATTCTTTCTTAAGTGAACTCTATAATTACTGATAAGATGTTCCTTTTAATAGCAAAGCTTTGAATTTCCACTTCTCAATTGCAGCAAATGCATTATGATACCTGGTTTTGCGACATAATAACGTCATAGGGATGTGAATGGCACACTGGAGTCTGTATTTTCACACCTAAACCACTCCTTTTAGATTACTTTATGGTTAGTCTTTGGACTTGGTTAAAAGAGAAGTCATCTTTCCATTTATTAACCTAACATCATGTATTGCTTCTGCTTCTGTTATAATAACATAATCGCTGTGCTTTGTTCAAGCTCAATGTTATCAGCACAAGTACAAATGAAGAAAGAGTATACATCCTTCTTTGCTGGTATTGGTGTATTGAAATTACGCAAGAGGTTGCTCAGAAGTGTATTTGGACTTATAGTCTTACTTATAATTTATTTATAGTTTGCACCTACATAAAACAAGGCTTTGTCTCTTTTGTTTTCTTTTTTTTTTTTTTCGTGCAGATGCACTTTGGTCCACCTTTCCCAATGTCCCAATCAGGCAGGAGTCAAATGAACTGCATCTTTTGTAGTAAATTAAACAATTTCATTCTTGTATTCTTGTTACAAATTATCATTGGCTTTGATGTTGCATGAATTGCCTTAAGTCTTTCAAATCCTACCCGCAAAGTTAATAATTAGGAGATGAGCAACATAAAAAGATGTTTTCTACATCACTATGACACGTGAATCAAAGTAAACTTAGCCTGCCAAGTCCCCAAGTATTACTTTGTGTAAGTGAGTGGTTCTGAAGAAGAGTTTTGCGAAAAAGTGTGGTCTTTAGTAGAAAAACAAATTCAAAAATATAAATCTGCTATCCTGTCATTGGCCAGTGTTGCGTTGCTCAGTTTGTATTTTCCTTAAAACAAAAGTCACTTTTCCTATTAAAGTCTTGTAACACAAACTGGGTTGAAATGGGCTTGTTTAGTTCAACTTAGCAAGGTTGTATTTTGGAGGTGTTTTACATGCCTCTGGGATGAAGAGAGGGGTAACTAATGCAGTTTCCTGGGAATTTATTACTGTTGGTGGGATTTAGGAGTCAGGTTCCACTGGGATTTAAAGGAGAGGAGAAGCAGGGGCAGTTTGGCTGAATGGATCTCTTTGTGGCCGCTGCTAGTTTAAACGCATGTCACAGTCTCACAGACCAGCTTGGATGTGCTGAGTCACCCAGCGGGGTCCAACGTCTCTTGCCAGCTCTCTCCGCAAACACACAAACACACAGATCTCAAGGATCTACAGTGATCTGGGCAGATCTTTCTGCTTCTTTTTATTTGCATTATGTCATATGGATGAAATGACCGATAAACTCAAGAAATGTGACTTTATTGCTGCAGAAAAGACCAATTTTTGCCTGATTATTACTTTCACGCATGATAAGCATCCTACCATGCTATAATGCCCCTTCTCTACTACAGCTGCATAATAATTCATAACCTGACCTTCAACGTGGATAAGAGAAACGACAGGGTTATTTGATGAGTGAACATTATACCCAATAAAATCAGCACACTACTGCAATTGCATATAAATGTAATAAGGTGGTGGGTTATAGTAGCTTTATGCTACTTTTTTAAGAAGCAGAGTGTGAGATCTTCAGTTAAAACTAAGAAAAATGATAAGTCCTTTGGGAAAAGCTCTTTGTTTTGTGCATGGCTTGTCTTGGCCCCTTTTTGGACTGGTGTGAATAAATGTATGAGAATAACTGCACAATAGAGATGCCCTTTTGTACCTTTTGTACCTGCTTGGAAGACGTTTACTCTAGCAGAAGCATGAAAACAGGCAAATCCACATTTCACATGTATCTGCGTGTGAAGTTAACATTTTATGTGTCACTTTACCTGGCAGGGTGTCCATTCAGTTCGTTCTGGGAACTTCCTTTTCTTGCTCTGTCTTCATACTTTTCGTCCGAGTCGGAATCCTGGGAAAACCGCCCACACTCTGAGACTGAGCGAGAGAAAGTGAACACAACTGAGGCTATAGCTGAAGTAAAACCACAATATCTGTCTTTCTAGTTACTTTATCGACAAAACCTAAATACAGCAAAAAAAAAAAAAAAAAGTGTCACGTAATATCAGACTGTTGTTAAATATTAACATCCACATGACCACGGTCTGTTACTGTGGTGACATTTTTACAGAAAAGCCTAAATGGATCATAAGCCCTTTGGTGCTGATTTTGTTGAGTCTCTACCCTTTAAGATTTTTCAGGAAGTTGCTGAAGCTTTCTTGTCTGGAAGTGCTTTGTGATCACTGCGTATGCTGGACACCACTTCAAAAAACGTTCAGTATGCGCCACAGAGGCAGAAAGGAAATGAAATTGTTCCAAATATATGCACATTATGCATGAGTATCCTAACTGCAGACATACAGCCACAGCATTTTCCTCGTGAATCATATTTAGAGAACATAAGGTAGACAAAGCACGCACCAATGCTGTGATGTAGGGAGTCAACGGTGCTGGGGCGACTGCCGGAGCGTGTAGGAGGCCGCGAGTTGTATCGGGAAGGAGGGAGGCTTCCTTCCTCGATCTTCTGTCTGCTTTTGGAATATTCCCCGTCCCTGCCACTCTCACATCCATGATTGATAACGCGATAGTCACTATGAACACCACAAGGACAAAACAACATCCTGCTCACTGACCTATTGTTTTATCCAAATCTTACTCTAAATCTTAATCTTGATTATTTTGTTGACCTTGTATCAGGGCTATTTTATCAAGGTTTAAGATACTGACTATTAAATACAACATGTTAAAATATAC
The DNA here is from genome assembly GCA_014839995.1 of Xenentodon cancila. Taxonomy (NCBI): domain Eukaryota; kingdom Metazoa; phylum Chordata; class Actinopteri; order Beloniformes; family Belonidae; genus Xenentodon; species Xenentodon cancila. Next base: position 11,092,450 of record CM026206.1, read on the forward strand.
GTTTAGAATTACCATAAAGAATAAAATGGACTTTTATTGATCTCCATAGGAGGAATTCGGCTGGTGTTTGACATTCTGATGGCAGCGGGTTCAAATGCGCATCTCAAGCACTCTGTCTTGCTCCTGCATAGGAGCAGTCTATGACTGAATTTGCAGCCCAACTGCAACAGCTCAGCATGGTGAGGGTGAGGGTAAGGGGGGGGGGGGGATTCAGCATGACCTGGATTTTGTTCTTCATCCTCCTCTCAGCCACCATTTCCAGATTGTCAGGATGCAGGCCAACCACAGAGCCACCCTTCCTCACCAGTTTGTTGAGCTTGTTGGTGTCACTAACAAGTAGTTGGTGGAGGCCACCAGCACACTTCTGTGAAGAAGAGGGCACAGGCTACCACAGACTGGTAGAACGGTTCCAGCAGTTGAATGCACACCCTGAATGATCTGAGTCTGCTCAGAGAGAACACTACTCTGTCCTTTCTTGTAGAGGGCTTCAGTATTTTGCAATACAAATGGAAAGGTAAGCTACTGTTTTTTCTTTGGCCTCCCTGATGTTGAGCTTCAGATGGTTGTTGCTGCACTCTGTGATGCATCCAACAATGGACAAGTCATCCGAGAACTTCTGGCAAGAACTGGAGTTGTAGCAGAAATCTGAAGTGTAAAAGAGTGAAGAGGTGAGGTGCCAGAAGCACTCATTGGGGGGTGCTGATGCTGCTGACCACAGTCTCAGAGATACAGCCGTCCCCTCTGACAAACTGTGGTGGACTGGTGAGGTTGTCTATGATACGGACTGTGGTGTCGGGGTGCAGGCGCATCTTCAATAGCTTTTCTCCAGGAAGGGAGGACTAGATGGCAATAAAAACACTGGACAAGTCAAGGAACATGACTGTCACAGTGGTTTCCTACTTATTTAGGTGGTAGAGTGCCCTGTGCATCATATAGATGATGGCTCTATCTACCCCAATTTGTGGCCAATAGGCAAACTGTAATGGGTCCAGAGAAACTGTCACCAGGATTTTCAGGTTCCACAGATCCAGTCTCTCAAAGGTGGATAATAAAGGTGCATTTATTGATGTTTTCTTGTTTTCAGGGCTGTCATGTTACATGTCACTGTCATTTCAGGGTGGAATACAGAATATGAGAATGGTCTTTTCGTCAGTGCTAAGTGTTTCAAGTTTTACTTTCCTGCTGCTGACTTCTAAAGTTAAGGTTTTGCAATGATTGATGGCAAAATGCATCTGAATCCACTCTTGTTTTGACCTAATACACTAAATTTTAACAGCACAAAAAAGTTTCTGAATGGTTGTATAACAAGGGAACCACAGTTGTTGTCAAAATAGTCTATAGGTGAGACTATAAGCCATTTGTGCTGCTGTAAACTGATCTGTCAATAAAGAAAAAAAAAGCTGAAATTAGGTATCTTTATCCAAATCTAGATCCTCTGGTGCTTTGCGATCATATGGAAATTAACTATATATATAACATACTGTTATAATGTCATAATGCATCACTCATCTTGCCTTAAAAACAAAGCAAAACAAAAAACCACTACAAATTTCTACAAAAATGTTTTTTTCTACTTTGTCACAATGACAAATCAAAAAGTGTGTCGTCATAAGACTGAACTGTAATTCGGATTAAGCTTACCCCATGCTGACATTACGATGAGAACTCGGGGTGACTGGTCGTTGGAGGGGCTCATCAACATTTGGCTGCGGCAAAGGGGTTGACCTCCTGATTGTTTTTGTCATGTTCGTCATAATCTACCGCATACACAACATTAACAAAAGTAAAGTAGCATGTTGGCATTAAAAAAAAAAAAAAAAAAAAAAATATGTGCATGTGTATTTTTTTTAATAGGTTACAAATTAGACCTCTTATGGAAGACAAGAACAAGGATCACTGCTTGCCCTTGCCCAGACCAGGGTCATAGAAGCTGGCTCTTGGGATATAGTCACCTCTCTGGTGGGAAGGAGCCTGAGCTGCTCCATGAGGTTAAGAAGTTGCTATAGTCAGATACACCTCGACGCATAGCTCAGGCTCCGGATCTCCTCAAGAGGGTTTGGGTTCTGTTCCACTCTGGAGCTGCCCAAAGTGAGAGGCACCACGCAGGGGTGGGTGTACTTATTATTATTATTACTTATTATTATACGGATCCCTGTACATTGGGAGAGGGTAACCTCCGTCCGCCTTTAGGTAGGAGGACTGGTCCTGACTGTTGTTTGTGCTTATGCACCTAACATCAGTTCACAATACCCACCCTTTTTGGAGTTCTTGCAATGGGTGCTGAAGGGTGTCCATGCAGGGGACTACCTCGTTCTACTGGGGGACTTCAATGGTCACGTGGGCAATGCCAGTGGGACCTTGGAAGGGCATAATTGGTAGGGGCAGCCCTGCCTATCTGAACATGAGCAGTGTTTTGTTATTGGACTTTTGTGCTTGTCATGGATTGGCCATTACAAACACCATATGCAAGCATAAGGATGTCAACATGTGCACTTGGTACCAGCATACCCTAGGCCACAGATCAATGATTGACTTTGTAGTTGCTGCCTCATATTTTGGACACTGGGGTGAAGAGAAGAGCATAGCTGTCAACTAATCACTCTGGTGGTGGGGGAGGATACCAGTCAGACCTAGTAGACCCTCAAGCTGAAAGAAGAAGTTCTATAGGGACTTCAGAGGCAGCTGGTACCAGCAGGCAAAGCGAAATATGGCGTCAGCAGTTGCTGAGGCAAAAACCTGGGTGTGGGAGGAGTTTGGAGAGGCCATGGAGAACGACTTCTGGACGTCTTTAAAGAGATTCTGGTCCACCATCTAGCAGCTCAGGAGGGGGAAGCGAACTTGACTAGGAACGTTATGAATCGGAGGAGGGAATACTTTGAAGACCTCCTCAATCTAATCAACACGCCTTCCTGTGAGGAAGCAGAGCCTTCGAACGTGGAGGTGGGCTTTCCCATCTTTGGGGCTGAGGTCACCGAGGTGGTTAAGAATCTCCTGGGTGGCAAGGCACCAGGGGACATCACACTTCTCAGTCTCCCTGGTAATGGGAAATGGGTGGAGTGCCCCCTCTGGGTTGGTAATCAGATACTGCCCCAAGTAGAGGAGTTCTTAGGATTAAGTATCTTAGGATCTTGTTCACGATTGAAAGAAGAATTGAGCGGGAGATCGATAGGCAGATTGGTGCGGAATCTGCAGTGATCTGGACTCTGCAATGATCTGTTGTGGTGAAGAAGGCGCTGAGCTGAAAGGCAAAGCTCTCGATTTACCAGTAGGTCTACGTTCCTACTGGAGCTTAGAGTAGAGCTGCTGGTCTCCCGCATCGAGAGGAGCAAGATGAGGTGGCTCGGGCATCTGGTGAGGATGTCTCTTGGACGCCTCCTTGGTGAGGTCTTCCATGTCCCCCTGGCAGGAGACCTCGGGGAAGACCCAGGACATGCTGGAGGGATTATATCTCTTGGCTGGCCTGGGAACGTCTTGGAATCCCCCCATATCAGCTGGATAGAGGGGCCAAGAAGAGGGAAGTCTGGGCTTCCCTGCTTAAGCTACTGCCTCTGCAACCCGACCTCGGATAAAGTGGAAGAAGGATGGAGGCTACAAATTAGTCTGAAGAGCTGAGCTTACAACCATCACAAAAATGCAGTGAGAAAGGCTGATGTGATCATGTGATGAAGTCCACATACAAAAAATATATATGCACATATTGATTGTCATTGTAAAAGCATTCTCCATAAATATAATAAATATGATAAGGTATCATAAACAGGCTGAATAGAACAACTACCTGAAAGAGGATTTCAAGAGATAAAGCCTTACCTTAAACATGGGAAGAATAGATAAAACAGCATTAATAGTGCATCTAAATTCTTTCAGCAACGCTTTAGCATGTTTCTATTAGTTGACCTTAAAAGTCAGTTTCTAAATTTAGAGGGACAGGCATCTGCGGACGCTCTTATTCTTCAACGTAACTAACAGTGCATAATGTTCTTTAGATTTTAGGGAGGACAAGCTATTTCAGGACCTTTTTAAATTAAATAACTATCAATTAAAATCATTTTTGGGTGCTTTTGTAATTAATGCACATAAACTGTCATTTTGCCCCTTTATCTTGTTTGGCAGTTTGTATAAATTGCCCTCCATCCTGAAATTCGAAAACACAACATCATAAAATCGTGATGCTAAAATTAACTATTAAAAAGTATTATAGCTCACACACACACACACACACACACACACACACACACACACACACACACACACACACACACACACACACACACACACGCACACACGCACACACGCACACACGCACACACACGCACACACGCACACACAAATGTACAGAGTAGTGAAGATTTTCCTTTGTTGCTGTATCATCAGCTTGACAGACAATGACAGTGGCTGCTGAACTTGTTCTTGTGCATATATTTGTTTTGCTCTTACTCCCAGGTACTCAGTGGTGAGAAGACTCTCCCCAGACAGTTCACCATGCTGAGGCTGAAGAACTTCCTCCTTATCTAGGTCTGTCTCCATTAAATCTTCCTGTATAAAGATGACCAAGAATAAATCTATGGTTGTCATAAGATTTCAACATATCTGACACAGTCACTTCTGCAACTTCAACATCAAATATTTCAACATTGAACATAATTTTATATTATATTATTGCCATTATTGTGCATATTCAAACTGTACTGCATAGGCTCAGGAACTCAGTCAACATTAATTTGCTTTTGCAGATAGGCTGAACACTCGGGTGAAGTTATCTGTGATACTGGTGCTTACTTTTAGAATTGGCGGCACATACCAGTTCTCTATTATGGTTACCGTAAATGGACAGAACTTACAAATGTAAGCCCTTTCCAGAGACCCAGAACATGACCCCTGAGCAATTATTACATGAACAACAGCAGGTAAAAACTCCCCTAGTGGGAGAAAAACCTTAAGCCAATGGCAAGGAAAATTCCCCTTTAAGGGAGAAGAAACCTTGAGCAGGACCTGGATCATCAAAAAAAAGCTTTACACAAACACAAGGAGAGGAAAACGTGGTCAAAAAAGATATGTGCAATTAATTTATTCATCAGACTGCTATTCAACCATTAGTGCATTTTCCAATAATGCGGTAGAAGACATGTCAGTAAAAGTAATGGAGAGTGATGAAGTGCTTTGATGATATTTCCCGTTTATGCGAGATTGGAGGCCGTATCAGGAATTGATGCCAAGCAAACAGTGTAAAACATGGCACGGTGGGTGGAAAAAGCTGGAACTGTCGTTTAAACCAGGGGTGTCCAGTTCCAGTCCTCGAGGGCCGCTGTGCTGCATGTTTTAGACATATCCCTGCATCAACACACTTGGCTCCAATTAGTGGACCATTGACAGAATTGTGCAGATCTTGACGACAAGCTGACGGTGATTCCATCAGGTGTGTTTGAGCAGGGAAACATGCAGCCCTCCAAGACCAGAGTTAGACCCCCCTGGAATACGTAAACTTACTTAACAGTAGTGTTTTATAAAAAAAAGAAAGAAAGAAAACAAAACCAAACTCTTATTGCTGTTGTATTTGTCAGGATTAACTTGCACTACAGCACTAGCAACCGTTTACTTCACATACAACACCTGCCTGGTCACTCACCGGTGCAGGAGAAGCTGAATAGCACACTAAACTCAATGCCAATCTACAGTTTGAGTCTTGTGCAACATGTTGTGTCGCATGTTGTTGGCCATAAAAAATGAACTACAATCAAAAGCTTAGATATTTTTTCATAGGTAACAGTAATGTGTAGGAAAGTGTGGGGATGACTGTTATTTTATAAATCTACGTAAAGTTAAACAATCAGTATGACAGCAGATGAAGACTTTTGAGGCCTTACGTCATTGTCGTCATCTTCATCTTCATCATCTGACTCTGGCCCCTCGTCCTCAGCTGGGAGGACAAATGACATAAAAATATTAAAGGGTCTGTAAATATTTCAGTTACAGCTTCAGTACTCCACGAGAAACAATAATCCCAAAGGCATTTTTAATAATCCATGTTTTGAAATCTAGGGATTAGCTTTAAGAGGCATGCCAAGTTAAAACTGGTTTAGGTGAGGATGATTACACAACATCAAACTTAATGATTATCGACAGTTATTGTGGCAAAGTTAACTGTCTTTTACTCTTAGTTAATAATTAATCAACTGGAACAGTAAATTTGACTTTACTAACCTGAGTTTAGTTGTTTGATGATGAACTCAATCTGTCTGTTGAGGTCTGCGTTTTCTTCCTTGTTGTAGCAGCGAAGAATCTCCTCAACGCTCTGAACACACGAGGGAACAGATTCACAGCAAAGCAGAGATCACTTAGAAACCAAAGGTACATGCTAATATTCCACTTGGCTTTTACTTCAAACGTTATTTAAATGTTTAAGTTATATATAGACTAACTTTTGACTGTGTGCCCATTTTAAGACTTGCTAATACATTTATTTTAATGTCTAAATTATAACTGTGTTGTCTTTAAATAAAACAGTCATATCTAGGGTGTTTGAAATTATCTGGTAACATTTGGGACATGACCAGTACATCAAGGCTCCTCATCAACAACACATCTTATGGCATTTACCATTTTTTTTCAGTCCCAGTTAATAAATGAAGACGAACATGCAGCTCATTTCCTGTGTCTTAGACATGAACACTTGTTTTCCTCTACTGACATAAAGGAAGACAAAGGTAGTGCAAAACACTATCTGCATCTGTATCCTCCAAGCAGCTTAAGGCATTTCTGCTATCTCACCATCTCTCTGGCTTCCTGTCGCACAGAGGGAATACACAGGATACTGTACAGGGCTCCATTCACATATGGTCGGATCTGAAGAAAACAAACTGTTATTAATGAACATAATCATTGTGATCTTCAACACACATGGTAAGAGCAGGACTGAGCAAGTCGAAAAAAAAAAATAAAAACAATGTTCATTTCTCTCGACCTGCCTACAAACATATTCATCTTAGGTTTAAAAAAATATTTAGAAAAATGATATAAAAAAATATAAAGAGAGCCTAACATGCTGTGAGGCTTACCTAAACTTATAATAGTAACTAAGGTGTAATAATTTAAAATCGCTGTCTATTGAGGGTTTTATGTATCAGGAAATAAAACCTTAGAACTAAAAGAAGGTGTAGTGTTTCAACAATGCTGCGGCAAGGGAGCACTAAGGTGACAAGTTAGGGTGGATACATCATCATTCCCATCACCTCAGAATGGGTATTAAACCTGAATAGCGAGTTCTGGTAAACATACCACAAAGGCAGATAACCTGAGATGGGAGATCATAACTAAGATGGACACCTTAACCCATGTGAACCCTTACCGGAGATAAGAGACGAGGTACCTTCGGAAATCTGCTATATGAGCACAGTGCTGCATACAATACCTAGTGGAACTATCACAGAAAACAAAGCAAAAACTGAGCAGCTTAGATGCCTGGAATAAAGAAACGGCTCCCTCAGAAATAAAACAAAGTCTTTATACCTGAGACCCAAGCAGTAACTTTTATATCAATGTTTCTGCCTTCCAAGTCGGCATAAATCACGCTGGCCTAATAACAGGGTCTCAAGCCACTGGTGTCAAGACAAGGAAGCTCCTCAAACAGCATGGAGCTTTTTTTACTTAACGTCCCCGAGACGTGTGAGAAACTCACAACCCACTGGTCTCTCCTAGGATGATTAATGGCATTTCTTTAAATATGTTTACCTTGTTGTGTCCGCACAGTGTGGCACATTAAATGGATAATAAAAGTTTCTGTGCAACATATTACACACAAACGCCACAATTCAACAGAGCACCCATAAAGGAACATGACAAAAATATAGAAAAAGCGAGTTTTGTTTTTTTCCTCTTCTTTTTTTTTTCTTAACATATGTTTTATCCAGTGAAACTCAGTGATTATGCACTGATAGAAATATGTGTGAGTAACCTCGTGGCTTTCATGTCCGAGAAGGTCCGTCAGAACCTTCAGCACTTGCTTAGCGTTCTCTGCGCACTTCCTTTTTCCTGCAAGAAAACCATCATATACATATATTACAATATACAAACTTAGATACTGCAACACAATAGTCTTCCTTGTTTCTGTTTTGTAATATATTTCATGTTTTAGTTGATTTGCTCAAGCTTTTTACACAATATGGTTGCTATTTGGAAGACAAGCGACTGTCTGCTTCTCAGAAACGTCCCGTTTTAGACTGGCCTGGGCTCTGCTTTTAAAAGATAGACGTAACAAAATACTTTACTTTTACTATACTTTACTTACTTTTACTTACTTTTACTATACTTTACTTACTTTTACTATATATATATATATATATATATATATATATATATATATATATATATATATATACACATGGTGCAGTATTTCATCAAATTATATACACTGACAAAAAGTTTTGCCTTTTATGCATGTGCAGTAATAAATACTGGCCGTATGATGTAAAAGGAAAGTTGTTAACAAGAATATAAATATAAATACCAAAGAAAGAAAATGTCAGACAATAGCCAATAGCTGTAAACTATATAAACTAGATTGGGCCTGTTTAATAGTACAAGGTCACTGAAATAGCACCAATTAGTACATTTTATATGGCATTTATTTTACTATGATTTTCACTTTGATTGGTTCAGCGGTTTACGGATTATTGAACCAATAACATTTTGTAGTCGGCATTTTTTTCCTTTGTTCACTGATCTCTGTCAACAAAGCCACAAATGTTCTAAGGTTCATGGTTCTTGCACAACTGGGTTTACAAAAGGATTTAAACAGGTGTTTAACAAGTATCTCCCTAGATTTAGACTCTGTATCTGGTTGTTCTTTCTATTTTACAACCTTTTGTTCGCAGACACAAGTTCATGAGCAGAGCTGCCGAGTACTCTAGGGTGTAGTCACTGAAGCTGTCTGTGTCCTGCAGCTCATCCACAAGCCAGCCAATCAGGTTATCCGCTATCATGGCTGTCTGCTGGTTCCTCCTAAAAAGAGCACATAAACACAAATATTCATACTTATAAGTGGAGGAAGAATTTGGATGTATGTGACCTAGGAAGTGATAACTTCATATACTTAATTTGCTATCCAAATCATATATAGCTAGGTTCATAGTCTAACTATTTTGTTTAAAGATTTCCCTAGTGATTGAATTATAAAGGGTTATATTTAGTTTGCAGCGAAACTGCAAAAGCAAATGGTCATTTAATCTTGGTGAAAATTTACCTAAGGCTCAGTTTCTGCAGAGCCACCAGCACATTTTCCCGAGTCAGGGAATCTTTTCCCTCCTTCCTGAGCGTCTCTGTCAGAAGTTTCAGAAGAACTGGAATTTGAGAAAGGTAAACCCGTCCTGGAAAGATAAAAACAAGATCTACAGGATGTGAGCATTTTGATATTACTCAAAAACATTTCACTTTCACTGTCCAACGCGCTCTACACCTGACAAAACGCGACGATATTAGGATTGGTTTGTATTATTTAAAAAAATCTGAAATTTGGCTTAACAGCTTAAGCATCACTGGAAATCTGACTGGACACACTGTTGCCATACTGTAGGAAAACTCGATGCAGAATTATTGTTACCATCTCAACTCCTGCCTTTGACAGAAATGCAGATCCACAGAGGACATGCTTTACCTGCATGACGCAGCAAAATACTCCACAGACGTCAACATTTAACATTGTCCTTGTTGAGAGTGAAAACTAAATCTTGTCCCTTTACAAACTGCCTACTATAGTTACTTGCATGCTGCTCTGAATCATCTTTAGGAGTTTCAGTCCTGAACTTCAGGATAATGAGGTCTGCCATCAATCAGTGTTTGTAAAAGCGTTCGGTCAGACAATAACTCATCATGACTCAGGCTAATCTAATGGTAGCTGAAAACTTACCCTCGGCAAGGGAGGCAAATGCATTGATGAGACGAGCCATGTACTGGCGGACAATCTCATTTGTTGATCTCATTAAATGAAGCACGGTATTCTAAGGAAAGAAATAAAAACAAAACAGAAAATCCAGGCCACTTAAAAACTATGCACTGTGCTTTCAGATACACTTGCAGTATTTAAAGTGGTCCTTTTAAGGAAAAAAAGAAAGAAAAGAAAATATTGAACTAACAAGCAAATTATACCATCAATGCCAATCACATCACAGTTTTTATAATCGCAAAGACTTTCATAACTATCCATACTAAAGTCCGGCAAAAGATTAAGCATTTGAGAAAATGATCAGATCTGATGTATTTCTGGAACTATGTTGTACACGATCAATCGGTAAGCATTGTCTAATATGTTATTTAGACTGGTAATGTTCAAAACGTGTTGGTTAACTATAATAAGAAGGAAGCAGACGTCTTACTACTGCTGAAATATTATTAATGTAGCGTGAAATAACTTTGGTGTTACTAAACTTCAATGTATTCTCATCTTTTGCCTTTACACTCGAGCCTTAATGTGCGACAATAATACATAAATCCAACGGTGGTCCTTCAGTGGTGACACTTTGTTTCTTACAAATGCAAAACCCAATGAAACAAATTTTACATTGACAATCCACTTTTATAATTCCCATTTTTGCAGATCTAATTTTAAAAGCACCTTAATTAAGTTAAGGTTTTATATCTATATTAATACAAAGCCCAAAGGTGGACCAACACAACTTTTTTCTTGTCTTTTATGCTTTTTTTTTTCCATTGTCATGCACAAAACCACCTCACTGACCTCAGCCCAGAGATAGGAGGGTCCACCTCCAAGTTCCTAGGCTCTCCTTCCTTGTAGGAAAACGTGTCAGTGAGATTGAGATCTTCCAAGTATTCCGTCCACCGACTCACAACATTATAAGTTGAGGTCAACGGCGCCCCATCCCCATCATACACAGTACACTTGTAGAAGGCATCTGACTGCGTCCCTTGGGGAATATTGTAGGGGTTTTGGGGTTAGTATGGGGTGCCAGAATCCCTTATATGGGCTTTCCCATCCCTTTACACCTGGTGTAAGAGTATGGTCCACATTGCTGGCAGTAAGTGGTGAGGGTTGGACTCAATTAAGGCTTATAGGGAAAGCCGTGGAGTGGAGGGGGTCTGGTTTGGTGATCTCACGAGTTTGGTCTCTGCTTTTTCAGATGATGTGGTTCTGTTGGTTTCATCAGATCATGAGCTGCAACTCTCACTTGAGCAGATCGTAGCCGTGTTCGGATACTCCCCTAGAGAAGGGGTGACAAGCACAGTCATCCGGGAAGGGCACAGAGTAGAGCTGCAGCTCTTTAGCATCCAGAGAAGCCAGGTGAGGTGGCTTGAGCAACTGGTTAAGATGCCACCTGGAAGCCTCCCTGATGGGGTTTTCCAGACACGTCCCACTAGAAAGGGGACCACGGGGAAAAAGCCGTGACTGGCCTTTATCGTTTTTTTTCTCTGGCATATGTCGCCACCAGGTTTTTTTCTGCCAGCTGTCTACTCTCAGTACAGACTGTTAAGAAATTTATAAGACCAAAGTCCATAAGAAACTTCAAACCATCACCATGACAACAGGGCTGATTATTGTTCCAGAAAGAAGAAGATATTAATGTGTACTTTGTATGAGATAAATATCCTGAATCCATATGGATGACTTTTGAGATGTTATTTCAACATTGTTTATAGCCTTCGCTCTACGTTCCCTTCGCCGTTCCCTGACTGTAATTCTAACTGCAAGTGACATTGCCCGAAATCAGACCTGGCAGGAACTGTATCCCTGAGATACAAAAAATGTATGTAAAACAATAACAATCAATCATTTCACTTTTACTGTAGCAGTTGTCGTTCCATTTTTTTTAAATAATTAATTTTAGGATAAATCTGCCTTTCCAACAACAAAATGCAGATGCATTTCATATTGCTGCATTACCTGCTTTGTACTGTAGCACTCCAGCAGATCGTTGCTGATGTAGGCCTGAAGCACAGTGTCTCTTTGTTCACCGGGGAGTGAGCGAGTGAGTCTCTAAAACAAAAAAAAAAATCATTAGAAAGAAAAATACCCAAAAAACATGAATGTTTAAAAATTAAGCAGACTCCACACAGGAAAGCATCGCCAGGATCCAAAAACCAGGAACCTTTCAGCTACGAGGCAACAGGGCAAACCACACCATCACCTACTTCTACGAAGGTTAAGTCCCATCAAGACTGACTCATACAAAATAAGAGGGGTTTCTGCTTTATGAGAGTGGAAAAGTTGAGTGATTGCTAAAGTCAAGTTAGATGCAAAACGTAGAGACGACAAATATTATGAAGAAGCTCAGCTGCACTCATTAGTAGAGACTCAGCGGATGTTAATCTGTAAAACATTCTTACCCAGCGCAGCGCTTGGAGCAACAGACACCTTAGTCTGTCTGAGCCTTCAATCAGGTCTTTCTTCAGCTTCTCGTAGTCTAAAGAAGGCAACATTGGCACATCCTTTGCTCTTCTGGAGAGCCACAAAATTAATAGGTTACCCATGATACTAACCAAACGGTACTAGAATTAACATAACAATAATAATTTTAATCGTTTAATACTTACTGTGGTGCAATGGACGCTCGTAACAGAGAAGAGGCCTAAAAGAGAAACCACAATCAAATAGACGACACAGAATATTTTTCATATTTTGATTAGTTCAGATTCCATCTCTAACATCTTGTTACCATATTGTACAAAATGTAACCCATGCTATGGCTCAAATAGATCCTGAAATCTTATTACTGTCAATTTCTGGTAATCCTACTAACTACTGGCTTGCTGAACTAAAGGCATTCAAGGAAAATGCAATGTCAGAAGGGAATTAGTCATCTATTACACATGCATACGTCATGCTTGAGTTACATGCTGAACAATGAAATTTACAGCAGGTTATTGCTTGGTACATCTGCATTGCTGTAAAATAACGAGCAGGCTAAGAACCGGTACCAGGAAAGGTG
>CM026206.1:12350384-12447884 GCA_014839995.1 Xenentodon cancila
GCTAAAAAAAAAAAAGCGGTCAACCAGAGACGGGAAGCATTACCGGATGTATCGCGGCAGCTGCTTCCAGACAGAACCCAGGAATGAGCGAAGCTGGTTGCATTCCTTGATACCCGCTCATTGGGTGTACGGTACTCCTGTTTAACTTCACCATCAGCCCTTCCACAGAGTCCACAAGTCTGACCTCTCATCCAGTCCGCAACTTTGATCTGTAAAATAAACAGACATGTGATTACACCATAAATGGTGGCTAAAGAATGTTATTTGCTCAACATGATGAGATTTGTTGTATTACCTTCAGAGAGTTGGAACTTAAGAAGACTTCCTGCAGGCCATGGTTTGGAGCATGGACAGACACACCCTCACTTCTCTCTATGATCTGTACGTAGCCTATAATGAATCAAATTATGAAAATATTTGACTTTTATTTTTAGCTTTCAACAAATTTCAACAAAAGTCTGGCAGATTTCCTTAATTTGATTAAATAACAACCTGCTGGATCCTGATATGGCAAGTTCATGGCAGGGATTTCTACTCCATTAACCTTCACCATGACAACACTGTCCTGGGCATACATGTCGATGTCACTGTTGAAAAACAGTTTGAATACACGTTAAAGGGATTTTCTGAGACTGCGGGTCGAGACTTATCTTGAGTGATGTTTCAGTGTTAAGATGGGAGTTCTTGCTGTGGGCGCTCTTACATGTTTTCAACCTTGACGTTGATCTCATTCTGTTCCTTTGCTTGATCGTTCTTTAGCAGAACTATGAATTTGAGTTCTGATGTGCAATCCTGAGCCAAAACCTGGTAGCAAGAGTGTGGCATCTCAGTTTTATATGTCCTCTTGTTGAATGTGATCATTGTGTCTTTTATCATGGTGCACTCAGCTGGAGTTAAAAGAGAAAAAAAAATAAGTCACTTAAAATGCCATCACAACATTTGATCACAGTGGAAAATTCTTCTCTTAAAGTTTTTTCACCTGCATTGGCCTTGGTGACCATGTACCAGAACTTGTCCGTCCAGCTGTTTGGATAAGCTTCCAACTCAGCAGCAGTGTCTCCGTAAGGCAGATACATGGGAAGACCCATTCCAAGTTTGTAAAGTGTACTCTGTAATAGTTCATAACAAAGGATAAAAATGGATGAATGTAATTTGAGTAATGTAAAAGCAAGAACACTTCCCAAAAGCTTACCTTTGGTGTCTTCAGCACAACATTCAGCCTTGTCTCGTTGGTGACGGCTACGGTCAGTTTGATCTGTTTTGGAACATTATTGATCTTTGTCTGGTTTACTCCATTTTCCACGGCGATACGGGAAACATACTCAGAAATCCTAGAGAAACAGGCAGGGTAGAGTGTTTGAAAGCTGTTTACATTTTGTAAAACATTTAAAAGGAAGTGTTGTTTTGCATATCAGTACATAAAAGTCATTTATGTCATCCCGTCTCTATCAGGTCTTGAAATTGATAAGTAAAACACTGAATACACAGCAGATGATGTATCCCACAGGGCTTTTATTGAACAAAAACTATGCTTAAATGCAGAAGCAGAGCATATTTTAGCTCCGTGCTTGTCTGGATCATTCAGCTTTTTGTTAACACAAAGGAAAAGAGGAAGGAAATCAGCATGGGACTTAGAATGGACTTAGCATGGACTTGTGTTGCTCTCCATTAATTTATTAGTTTATTAAGTTTATAGCGCTATGTTTTACCCTTCTGCAGTGAGAAGGATCATTCACAAATGTAAAACATTCAAGACGCCTGCTAGTCCTTCCTGCCATTGACCTGGTAAGGACCAGATGATATGTAAACCTTATAAGTTAAGCAGGGTTTACTTTCTTTGTCATATGATTACAGGTGGCTAGGAGCAGGACATTGTGCAAAACAATGTAATGCCCTATAATTTTAAATCTATGATATCTGAGACATGGTTTTGATTATTTTCAGATGGTCAACAGTTTAGGACATTACCTCTTTGCGTATGTCGTCATGGTCTCGGGGAGTTTTTCCCACATCAGCTTCACACGGACTGCAGGTTGTTTTTCCACAACACCAGATTCAGCTATGATCGTTGCGTTGTATTGCTTGGATTCAATACCCCAAGTCAACCTGGCCTGAGAATTATTTTTTTCAATTAAAACTAAAACAATACATTATTTTCTATAAATAATAAAAACATTTATAACAGGTTTTTACCATCAACTTGTGGTGACTCAGCATAATACCATCAGCACAGATTGTCCAGTTGTCACTGGCAGTCAAGTTGGCAAAGACGACTTGGACTCTGGCATTTTCTTTGTCATAGTAAGCTGCAATCTGGTATCCCTGGTTTATTTGGTCAGCTCTTACAGCACGGATCAGAACGGTCACAGCAGGAGAGACGGTGTTAGAGAGGTACCTGGCCTGAAAGCGCAAAAAAGAAACTGACATTAAACTTGTAAGGTCCTTTCTTTGCTTGCCTGTTTTTTTTTTTTTTTTTGAGTACCTACAACTTTAAACAGCTTGATCTGTCAACTCACCTTAGTGTAGATAGATTCAAAGCTGGAGGCACTGCTCCTGCTGTTGACACGTTCCATGGAGACTGAATGCTACGAACAAAGACATCGCACCTTTACCCCTCTCAGAAACAGTGCGTGATATGGATGTTTCACTGCATTTGATAAGTACCTGGTGAATGTGGTTCTTAGTGAAGTTCATTTCAAACCGTTCCTGCTATAAGAAATAATCAAGCACAAATAAATGATGTCCTACACAATCTTTTGCATTCACTTGGTTTAGCGGTAAAGGATGCTCACCTTCGACAGGGACCTGGAGCTGGAGGAGCTAGAGCTGGAGGAGACGCTGCTAGACTGAAGAGATGACTGGCGGCTGGACGAGCTGCCTGATCGGCTGCTGGAGGAACTGCTGGAGGATCGCTTTGATGTATTGATGAGGGAATCAAGAAAATCAAATAATGTGCTTTTGCGGCGAGAGGAGGAGCTGGAGGAGGAGGAGGAGGAGGAGGAGCTTGAACGGGAGCTGCTGCTGGAGCGGGAGCTGACTGACCGTGAGCTGCTGGAGCTGGATGAAGATGATGTTCTATTCTTCACACAGGAACCAGAATCTTGTTAAGTTTCATCAGGACATTTTTCCTCCTCGAGGATGTCCTCCTCTTCACTCAGGTTGACCACTCTAAGGATCTTTTCTGCTGCTTTTTCTCCAACCTGAACCTCAATTTCAATCCTTTCAATGTCTGGTCCAGCAGCTGAAATCCAAATAAAAAGCAATTTTTAAAAGAAGCTGCAAACATAATAATAAATTTACTTCGGCTGTTAAGTTAAGTTAATCGGCTTCACTTGCCTGGGGAAACCTTTACAAAAACAGAGTGTTTTCCCACAGCAGAGTAGATTGGACTTTTTCTGAGCGAGGCTGGCAGCGTTGCGAGACTCAATCTCAGCACAGGCCTGAATTCCAAATGTGTAACTTACGGCACACATTTTCTTCATGTAGGCTTTGAACAGTTTCATCTTGCTGGAAAATTGTCTTGGCAGGTCAGCAGGAATGAGTTCAGATGATGCCGACTGTAAAATCACAGAACATTGTCACCACATTGATTTGGAAACAGGTGGACCTTTGTGTAGTGAAATATGTTGAGTAAACCAAGTCACCGTGCCTATCTTCCAGAGAGGACAACATGCTAGAATTCTTCCATGCCATGTTCTTCCATGACCATGACATCAATAGGTTCAGCTGGGACAACTGGTGTTACTTGGGCAGCTGCAAGATCTTCCACATTTCTTGAGACCGCAAATGTGTCGACGCTTTTTAAAGAAAAAGGAAAAGAATTTCACAAGTTCGAAAATACCAAAGTGCTCAAAATACGGTGAAGGGCACGTGTTCTTACAGTCCAGACGCAATTGTGTTCACCCCTGAACAGGCAGGAGCTGGATGTTGAAGTTGGCCATTAATCATGTTCAGTCTTGCTGCTATCTTTGCAAGGAACAACTGTGTGAACTTTGGCTTTTGACACCAAAGCAGCCTGGATGAAAGCAGTATTCACACCCCATGACCTGCATAGGTGTGCATGGAAACACTGCAAAACAAATATATAATTCATAATAATTAGAAGAGGATTTCTGAACACGGGTGGTTAACTTAGTTAGTCAAGTACAACTGTGCCACCTTGGAGCAATTGCAGCCTTCAGAGAAATATCAGACTTCAGGAGCTGGTGTGACAGGGAAGTTGTCAGGCAGAGCTGGTGAAACACTTGCTGTACTGTAAAAAAAAAAAAAAAAAAGACATGTTAATTTTCAGTATAGATCTTGTATTCTAGTTCACAACCCTTAAAGTACACCAGTCAAACTGACCTTCGACAGTTGCAGCTGCCACGGCGGCAGTGTAGAGACTGAGCTCCATAGGTAAACCGACAGAGGTGGGGAGGATTCGACGAATCTCAGAAGCAAGCATCGGTTTGGAGTAATGCAGCGTGTAACCAGACAAGAGAGCGTCCCACGCTTTTTTGCCGTAAGTGCGGATTTCAGGTCTGTTTGCATACTGTGAAATAAAATGTTTCTTATGAGAAAAAGGGTTTTGGTTTCAAAAACTAATATAATCGCTTGTCATAGGAAAAGCATTACCTGAATGATCTGTTCAACCATTGCTTTGTCAACGTTTGCAAATGCAATTTCATGTCCAAGAACTTTCACGTATGTAGAGACCAGAGGTTGGCTTGAAGGCTGAGCTCTCCATTCAGAAAACTAAATTAGGAAGGAAAATATGAGTTAAAAACTATCTCACAGAGAGAAAGTTGGTTTTAATTATGGTTTTCATTGTGATTTTCACTGTTATTCTTACAGCCTTAATGGCTTGTTCATCTTGGTGATTCTGTCTGCACTCTCCGGAGTGTCACGGATTTTCAAAAAAGCCTCCTGGACTCCCTCAGTTCTCACACCAAACTGGAGGCGAAAAAAAAATACAATTCGACAATTATTGAAAGTTACAACAAACTGATATTCAATATACTTTTTACAAATTGATGCACGCTCTCACGAAAGGATGCAATTGGTACACACTAATGAACTTTTGCTTGGAGATGGCTGTCATACCTCCACAACATCCACATAAGCTCCAGCCAGGTAAGTACGAGCTCTCGCCATCAAAGTTCTTGGCAAAACAGTTGCTGCATCATTGATGTAGTAAGCACTGGCAGCAGCACCCACCATCCAAGGATCTGCAGGGCAAAAGGCAGAGTGTTAAACCATGACTATGGATCTCAAGTCTGTGAAATCATTCTTTTGTTATCCTCTTACTGTAATAGGCATCATAATAGAAGGCTCTGCTGTAGCGGTAGCTCAGTCTCTCGTATTTGGGGCTGAGGATCTTCACAGCAACATTACAAGCAGCAGCCCTGAAAGACATGCAAACATGCAAACATGTGTGTTTCTTGCGGTTGATGTGTTGAGTAAAAAAAAAAGATTGACTCATGAATATAATGTATTTTCTTACATAGAAGAATGGTCAGGGGAGGTGGTCTTGGAAAGGGCCTTTATGTAAGAGTAGATGAAACTAGCAACCTGCAGGTTTGATTCTTTCAAGATACTCTGAGCGAGCGTAGTGACCAGACCCATGGGCAGCTTGGTCTCGAAGAGAACGATGGCAGCAATCATACGAAGTTCTGGGTCGAGAGTCTTGTCCATGAACAGCTGAACAGCCATGTCCTGGACCTAATTCACAAAAAGAAAATGCCATTAGCACAACTGCACTCGAAAGGACAGGTGTTAAGTTTGTTTATTTTAAGTGTGGGAATTTATCCGAAAATGTGCTCTCACCAGCTTGGGCTCCCTCTTCGCAATTTTTCTCAGGGACAAAGCGGCATCAATGTGAACTCTGTGGGGGAGACTGGAAGCAGAGCTCCCAAAGCCAGGCAGGAACTTCATTATTGGCTTCAGACTGCCAGGATGTCCTGCATTACCAACAACTTTAAGAGCCATAATGACTTCATCATAGTCGCGTCTTTCAAGAGCTCTGATGATGATGTCATGGACAGGCTGTGGAAGAGAGAAAACCTCTAAGTGACCCACTGCGTTAACTCAATATTAGTTATATATTAATATATAAATCAAACCTATCTGACAATACATACCCTCACAAGCTCAGATGGACAAGAAGGGTATTCTGCACAGTATTTGTAAACCATACTGCCAAAGCCCAACATGGCAATCTCAAGCAAAACTGGGTTTTCTTTTATCTTGGGGGTCATAGCCCAAGCCGGGGGATGGGAAAAAAAGAAAAAGGAAAAGACGGATGAGAGGAGACAGCGACAGGAGGCAAAAGAGAGGAGAGAGGGAGAGAAGAGAGAGAGAGATAAGAGAGAGTAGTAGAGAGAGCGAGAGAGAGAGAGAAGAGAGAGAGAGATAGAAGAGATAGATATATATAGAGATGAGATAGAATAGATATGTATATATATATATATATAGAATATATATATATATATATATATATATATATACAAAAACAATTATGCATTGACTTGCCTCTACAAGTTTGATGGTCTCCAGGTCAGGGGTCACCAACTGTAAAGATGACATCAGAGCTTCACCAGCTTCAAGATGAGTCAAATCACCAGCAATGAACTTCTCCTTGATGAACTTAAGAGCAACATGAGTACCAATGGCTGGGATAGAACTTAGCACCCAGTGTCTGGGAAAGAGAAAGACTGTCAGCGTGATCATTGTAGCACTTTTAATTCATAATTCCTCTCTGAATAAAAGCATCATTACCGATAATCGTCTCTAGTTTTGAATTGAGTCCAGAGGGC
The DNA here is from genome assembly GCA_014839995.1 of Xenentodon cancila. Lineage (NCBI taxonomy): Eukaryota > Metazoa > Chordata > Actinopteri > Beloniformes > Belonidae > Xenentodon > Xenentodon cancila. The sequence continues at coordinate 12,357,179 of CM026206.1, forward strand.
TTCAATGCTCTCGTATCTGGCCACACGCAGCAGCTGGATGAGCTCGATAAACTTCAGGGGGGAATCTTCGTGGGCCTTGCCTACATTGAGGGTTACGAGTTGGTTCAGAGTCTCAACAATCTGTCAAGAAACAAAATATTCCCAGAACAAAGTTTGTAGGTAAAAACTGAATTCAACTGAGGGGAAAGATATTTTTCATTTTATACCTGAGCCTCGGCGTTGCTGATTCTCAGAAGCTGAACTGGTGTCTGCAGGAGTTCACTTCCAAACTCGTACTGCAGCGATCCACGGGACAGGTAATCAGCTCTGATGGGCTCCACTGGGGTCGTCTTGATGTCCACAAAAGTCAGCATTTGCCTGTGAAGCAAACATAAATATCAAATCAATCAGCACTGTGACACTTTGTGCAAAGTAGTGTGTACAATACAATAATTGTGCACTTCCTTGTAATTGAAAAGACATACTTAGCTTCCATTTGAACGGCACCATTCAGGATATTGATTGGTGAGTACTGAATGAGCTCTGTTGCAGTTGCTTCCAAGATCAGGGCACCAGAAGCTGAGGGCTTCATGATGTAGTTTATGGCAGATGCTCCCTTCATTGTTTTTCCTCTCTGCATTGATAAAACCCATGAGATTATTAAAGCAGAAGATTGGTTTCTGTTTAACCCTTTATAGGGCAGTCAATAAAATACTTGAAATGTCAAAATTTTGACTCTAGAGGGTTATTGAGGATTATTGAAGGACCTCTATTAATGTTGTAACTTTTTTTTGTAATAACGATGGACAGTAGTTCTACTGAAGTGACCAAATATCATCACTTGCCCAGTAAAGGGTTAAGAAAGGATAAAGTGAGAGGAAACATGCACTTACAGCCTCACACTCATTACACTTTTCTGTGTAACCTGCCCAGCCGATGTCCTTAATGATCCTTTCCTGGCAGTGATTCAGGTCCTTGGTCTTGGTCAGTTGGATACGTTCAGCTTTAGGATCCTCACTGATGACATAGTGGGTCTTGCACACACCCTGAGTTCCAGGCTAATTTATAAAAATCAAAACAGTTTGTCAGTAGGTACTGTAGCATCCTGTGTGTAGAGCATGATGAAAATTAGACCTCTGTACCTCCTGCAGCTCATACACGTTCTGAGTCTTCTTGATGTTCAGCTGAAGGATGTTGAGGATTCCCCTGTAGATGTTCAGCACAGTTTCAGACATGCCAGAAGGTGCGAACACTTTACCGACCACACCACTGGCATATTCAAACTTGATGGGTGTCAGGAGCTGAGCAGCCAGGGCTGAGGTGAGCTTGGTGGCCGGGCGGAAAGCATCTTTGGGCCAGACCCCACTGTACTCATAGATGACAGGGTCCACAAGCTGCAAAAAAATAAAGAGTTTGGATAAAATGTGAGCCTCAGTTACTCAATGACAAAATGCATAAGTCACATAAAATAAGTTTTTATAATAGAACTGCAGTAAAAAATAACAAATGTTGTTTACTTTCAGAACATAGGAGTCAGGAGCTGTTGCACTGATCCAGAGTTTGCTCTGGATTTTCACCCCAGCCCTTGCCAGACCCTCTTCAGGCAGACCCCCCAGAAGATATGCTTCATACTTGTACTCATGGGTCTTTCCGATAGCAAACTCTGGAGCTGTAACAAAAACAGCAAAATCGTATTTAAGTTACATTGTGGAACTGTTGTCATTTACACACAAAGTTTGTATTTAATATGAAAAAATAATGTAAAAAAAAAAACAAACAAACTTACAAAAGCTTAATTGGTTGGCAGCTGCAAAAATAGCAAAATATTAATTGTTGTTCACGGAAAACAAACATAGCATGTGAAAGAAAAGATACGTTTGTTCAGGAAAATTACCGCTATTCTAGTATTTTATTAAAAGAGTTTTCTTTTTTTTATGGTTAAATTTCTAGCATTGACATTTCTATGAGAGCAAGGTCAGCTGTGTGCGTATTAACAGCCACTATGTGAAAAGAATTAATGTTAAGCTAAACTTAAGTAGATATCCACATTACGTTATTTAAGTATATACTTTAAAATTAATTTAAACATACTCACCCACAAAAGCCACAGTTAGCGCAAACGCAAGTGCCCTCATGACTTGTGGATGTGAACGTCTGCAACCAAAGGCCTCTTTTTAAAGCCGGTTTTTGTGCCAGCACTCTCCATCAAAATGTATCATTAACCAAGCGTTGGCCGTCACTGATGTTACTGTGACCGACTGAGCACAAAGATTTGACTTAGCAAATAAACTAACACAAAACAGCACAGACCTAAAACGTTGTCTCCATCTAACTCTTGAGTTTCCTGAAACAACCAGAAATGTTACCTTTTCTCGCATATTTCATATAATTATATGTCATGTGACCTGCACATTTTAAACAGAGTATAGAAAATGCTATTTACACTATTTTCTAATATTATGCATCTATTACATTCCAAAACAACAAAACAAAACAAAAACAAAATACATACATAACATTTTAAAAGTAACATACATGCCTTTAAACATCCAGGAAAAAACATTTTATCTAGATTTGTTACTTTTCAATACAAGGGCAAAATAGAATTAAAACCTTTCTGAAATTAATAAACTCTTAAACATAATCTAACTGGAAAGCATCATGCTGAAAACAAATATCTTAAAATGCTGTTAGTCGAGGGTGTCATCCATGAAAACATTTAGATTCCATGCTGTGATTCAGCAAAATGTTGGACTGTCTTGACCCGTGAAGTTTTCACAATCCTGACATATTGCTCCATGGATAATTGACTCTCCAAGACAACCGTCATCTAATCTAAGTAATCTAGTTAAGTATGGTTGTCACGATGCTTCATACTCTTCATAGGAGGTCAGATGAGTCACCTATAGCAGCTTCTGCACCATGAGTCAAAATTTTAACTGTATATAAAGTGACTAGTGTTGACCTTTAAAAGGTTACTTGAGAAAATAAAACTGAAGCCCTTCTCACATAGGAGTTGCATCATATGGGTGGAAAACACCTGTCCTCGTTACAGTGTTGGTATTTCACATAGATGAAACTGAGGTGATTCAGCGCCACATCACTGTGTAATTACATATAACATAACTTAGCGTAACAGACTGACTGTGTAAATGGGGCTTTTCAAAATTTGGTGCAAAATTAGAAAAAATTGCAAGAGACTGGTTGAATTTCCTGCTTAGGCCTTTCTGTGTGAAGTTATCATGTTCTCCCTGTGCTTGTGTGGGTTTTCTCCAGGTACTTTTTCTTATCTCCGCAGTTTAAAACATGCATGTTAGGTGAACTGTTTTTCTTAATTGAGTCAGGAGTCAGTGTGTGTGTTTCTCTGTGTATCACTGGGGTGGACTGGCAACCTGTCCAAGGTATTCCTGCCTTTTAACTGTGCACAGCTGGGATAAGCATTAGGAGACCCACATGACCTGAAATAGGGTGAGGCAGGTATAGTTAACGGATCGATCAATAGTTAAGTAGTTTGGGGTTTTACAAGTTTAGGGTGAAAAAAAACTATCATACAGATGTTTGGGAATCTTTGAAAAGGTGATTGGACTTGTAAATAATTTTAAACCTTTTCAAGTTTGTCAGCAGCCATGGGGTCCTTTTCACAAGGACATTCTTCTCTGAAAATGAAAGACCTGTTATCCAAACATCAGGAGGCTGTTAGAAAATTAATCAAGTGCATTTTTTCACCTTGTTGTATCATAATAATAGATCATTATAAATCAAAACCTATCAGACTGTTTTTACAACTATTTTTGAAGGAATGCGTCGCTCTCAGGAGCTCTGGGAATTCCAGCATGGAACTGTGATAGGATGACACCTCTTCAACAAATCCAGCCGTGACATTTCCACACTCCTAAATATTCCACAGTCAACTGTCAGCTGTATTATAAGAACATGGAAGTGTTTGGGAACAACGGCAACTCAGCCAAGAAGTGTTAGGCCATGTAAACTGACAGCGCGGGGTCAGTGGATACTGAGGCATATAGTGCAAAGAGGTTGCAGACTTTCTGCACAGTCAATCGATACAGATCTCCAAATGGCCTTCAGATTTGCTCAAGAACAGTGCTGGGGACCTCAGCGCTGCTTTTGATACCATAGATCACAGCATTTTACTGCAGAGGCTAGAGTATGTTGTTGGGATTAAAGGGACAGCTCTAGATTGGTTTAAATCATATCTGTCTGATAGATTCCAGTTTGTTCATGTTCATGAGGTTTCTTCCGTACAGACAAGGGTCTGCTATGGTGTCCTGCAGGGTTCAGTGCTAGGGCCAATCTTGTTCAGTTTAATGCAGCCCTTGGGAAGTATTATCCGGAACCACGGCATTCATTTTCATTGTTATGCTGATGATACCCAGCTGTATCTGTCTATGAAGCCAGATGAAACAGAACCATTAGACAAACTTCAGATGTGTCTTAAGGACATCAAGGACTGGATGTCCAGAAATTTTTTGCTACTAAATTCTGATAAACAGAGGTTGTTGTTTGTGGTCCCAAACAGCTTAGGAAGGGATTAGATGGTCTTGCGATGGCCTCCAGTAAAACTGTGCGAAACCTTGCCGTTATATTCGATTAGGATTTGTCATTTAAACAGCATATTAATCAGGTTTGTAAAACCGCGTTTTTCCACCTCCGTAATATCACAAAGATTAGGAGCATCCTCTCCCAGAGTGATGCCGAAAAACTAATTCATGCGTTCGTATCTTCTAGACTAGATTACTGTAACGTGTTGTTGGCTGGATGTCCAAGTAATTCTCTGAACAGCCTCCAGCTGATCCAAAATGCAGCAGCGCGAGTGCTGACAGGAATCAACAAGAGAGACCACGTCTCTCCAGTTTTAGCTTCCCCCCATTGGCTCCCCGTAAAATTTAGAATCCAATTCAAAATGTTATTACTGGCATATAAAGTCCAAAATGGCCTAGCGCCGCGATATTTGCAAGACCTGATAGTACCGTACGTTCCTAATAGATTCTCCGTTCTCAGGGTGCAGGTTTACTCGTAGTTCCTAGAGTATCGAAATGTAGATTTGGAGGACGGGCTTTCTGTTATCAGGCACCATTACTCTGGAACCAACTTCCAGTTTGGGTTAAGGAGGCTGATACCACCTCCACCTTTAAAACTAAACTTAAAACATTTCTGTTTAATAAAGCATATAGTTAGTGTACATTTAGTACCTTAATGTGTCAGGGCCAGTAGTCAAAGCTGCAGCTACAGAACCAGACTAGAGCAGCTCATTTTAAACATAGCTTCGGTGTAGATATGCTGCTATGGCCTATGCTGCAGGGGGGCACCAACATGATCCACTGAGTGATGCCTTTCACCTTCTCTGTTTCTCTTTGCCGTCTCTGTCTCTCCTTCACCTCAACCCTCATTTATTAACAGTATCCCATAAACTTAATTGTGGTCCATTGTTCTTGTAGTTTTTTGTGCTTGTCTGGCCCTTCTTTTCCTCTTCTTTGCATGTCCTGCGGACCAGAGCCTCGGGAGCTGCTTGCTGACCTGCAGTCCCACCTCTGACCATCCCAGTGTCTGCCTTCACCTGTCTGTATGGATGTCTGTTTGATACTTGCTGACATCCCGACCTGCAGTCCTCATCCCCTTGGATCACCGTCTATCCATATATCACCCAGATACACAGAAGTCTAACTGGACTACTGATGATAGTTACTAATGTATCCTGTTTTGTACCTTTGACGGTGTCTCTATGTCTCTATTCTTTCTTATTTCTTGCTCTACCCGGCTGGCCTTCGGCAGGAGTGTCCCCCATCATGACCCAGGTCCTGCTCAAGGTTTCTTCCCTCTAAAGGGAGTTTTTCCTTGCCACTGTTTGGCTTAAGGTTTTTTCTTCCACTAGGGAAGTTTTTACCTGCCGCTGTTTATGTAATAATTGCTCGGGGGTCATGTTCTGGGTCTCTGGAAAGCGCCTAGAGACAACTTGTGTTGTAATAGACGCTATATAAATAAAATTGAATTGAATTGAATTGAACAGTGCGCAGAGAGCTTCATGGAATGGGTTTCCATGGCCGAGCAGCTGCATCCAAGACATACATAGGCAAGTGCAATGCAAAGTGTCAGATGCAGTGGTGTAAAGCATGCCGACACTGGACTCTAGAGCAGTGGAGATGCGTTCTCTGGAGTGACAAATGGTGCTTCTCTGTCTGGCAATCTGATGGACGAGTCTGGGTTTGGCGGTTGCCAGGACAACGGTACTTGTCTGACTGCATTGTACCAAGTGTAAAGTTTGGTGGGGGGGGATTATGGTGTGGGGTTGTTTTTCAGGAGCTGGGCTTGGCCCCTTAGTTCCAGTGAAAGGAACTCTGAATGCTTCAGCAGACCAATACATTTTGGACAATTCCATGCTCCCAACTTTGTGGGAACAGTTTGGAGCTGGCCCCTTCCTCTTCCAACATGACTGTGCGCAAAGCAATGTCCATAAAGACATGGATGACAGATGATGTCATGTCTGGTGTGGATGAACTTGACCTGCCTGCACAGAGTCCTGACCACAACCTGATAGAACACCTTTGAGATATATATTGAACCCTATAGATTAGGAATGGGATGTCCCTTAAATTAATATGCGAGTCAAGGCAGGTGAGTGAATACCATATAGTGTTTGTAAAACAACTGAAAATGGGAAAAGGTTGGCTTTTCATTTTGTTGTTCAACCAGATATGCCCTTAACTTTGCATCCTAGAAACCATAAAGGATGAATTCTACGAACAAAGATGTGCTTGCGTTTGAATATGTAGCAACCCCTGAAAGGTCAGGTGTGAAGGGGTCAAAATGACCAGTAAACTTTAGGAAGGTCAGGTCAAGCACATTTGAAGTCCTGATATTTGGCATGACATGCCCCTTCACTGACATGTGCCAATATTTACACAAGAATTCGTTTGACCTCCTCTGGCACTCTGATTCAGTTCAGTTCAGTCATAATTGATTACTTCCCAAAGGGAAATTATATCTTAGGTAACTGTCCCTATTTCATTTTTTTAAAGAGTCACGGTAGATGGTTGACTATGACCAGGAAAGATGTCAGGTAGGATGTGTTGCAGCCATAGACGTAGAAAACACCTGTCAGCTGTCTGACTGAAGGCGCTTGTTAAATCACTACCTTGTGAAGAGGATGCTCACTGTTGACGATTATGCTTTTTATTTATATGTATGATTCTCCCCTCTTTAAAAAACTCAATTTGTATGGCTAATTTTATTATGGCAAAAAGAAATTTTCTTTCCTGATATATTTGTACAGTTACAGTGTTAACTAGTTTGTCCCGTCTCGCACGCCGTAAAAACACTCACGAGACTCGAGCGCACAGGTTTCGATCTTTTAATCAAATCGCGAACTGATCAGTTGGGTTTTCTTTTGCTCCGACAAAAATGCTGTCGTTTCTCGCGTTTTTGTCGTCGCTGCTGGTTGTATGTGGTTCCACCGCGTGTCCGTGTGAGAGAGCGGAGCTTTGCCAGCAAATGCGTGACGAGAGAAACTTTGAGGTAAAGCCAGCGGACGTTTATTTAGCTGTTAAAACACAAACGTACAGGATACGAATCTACTTAGTCGTAACGATGTAACTGCGGATTATTACTAAAATGTTGCTGGTTAAAACACACGTCATTGCGTCAGGTTTTTTTTTTTTAATGCCATTATAAGTATTGTCAGCAAATAGAAATACTTTAATGAGGTGTTGTGACACTGCTGCGGTTGGACCGGTGGACTTTTAACTGGTGTTTTGATTGAGAGGTGACAGTCACGAGCCTCAAACACAAAAAGACCCTAACGTCTCGTTTTGTGGGCGTGGCTTTCCAGCACCCGGCCTCTTGAACCGAGAAATAAACACGACCTGTTTGACAAAGCAGTGAAATCCATAAAACATTCTTATTACATCTTCAGGTCAACTTTAGGGATGAAGCAAAAATGACACAAAAAAAAGAACAACAACAAAAAATAAAAAATAACAAAAACAATGCTGCCTTTTACGTTTTAGGAGGAAAACGCTATCAAAAACCTTACACAAGGCTGTGGTTTGTGTTTGCAGGTGTTTGTGTTTGATGTGGGTGGAAAGACATGGAAGTCCTACAACTGGAGTATGGTGACCACAGTGGCGATGTTTGGAAAATACGATGCTGAGCTCATGTGTTACGCTCATGCCAAAGGTGCCCGAGTAGTCCTCAAAGGTACAAGTGTGTTCGTTGTCATGGCCTGTAGAAGTGATGTCTGACTACTGAGTCTGAAAAATGTTGAAACCAAATTGAATGCTTCTGTTCATTTTTTTTTCAGTAACCGTTCAGAGCAGCATCTTTTAACAAAATTAACACCAGTGACTCACTGTACATTGACTTGTTGTTTATTTCCTTTGTGGGAAAAGGTGATGTTCCCTCCCCTACCTGTAGACCCCAGCCAACAGGACAGCATGGATAACAGAGAAGGTCAACTTGGCTAAAAGTCAGTTTATGGATGGTATCAACATTGACATCGAACAAGCAGTAGAAAAAGACTCACCAGAGTACTACGCTCTGACAGATCTGGTCAAGGAGACAACAGTGGCTTTCCACAAGGAAATTCCAGGTTCTCAGGTGAATTTTTTTTTATCCACATTTACTTGCTCGGGTACAGTTGAGACAATAGATACAATTTTAACTTCTCACTTATACTCACATGTCCCTGATCTGTAGGTCTCCTTTGATGTTGCTTGGTCACCAAAATGTATCGACAAGCGCTGCTATGATTACGTCACCATTGCTGATTCCTGTGACTTGCTGTTCGTGATGTCCTATGATGAGCAAAGTCAGATCCCTGGGGACTGCATTGCTATGGCAAACGCACCACTCACTCAGACTTTAAGGGGTTTGTTATTCAGATTCACATTAATGAATTAGGGATAAAAAAAAAAATAAAAAAAAGAAAATCAATTTCGGACACCCACTGTAATACCTGTATCTGTTATTTTAGCTTATGACAACTATTTGGATCTGAAGATTGATCCCAAGAAGCTGGTCATGGGAGTGCCGTGGTATGGCTATGACTACCCATGTGTCAACCTTTCCCAGGTATGGTAATGTGTTTGGAAAAGTTACACACTAGTCATATAACATGGCTGTAAAACTAGCAATATCCCCAAAACTCAAAGACCCCCCCCCCCCAAAGTACGAATACCTTTTGATTGTTGTTTTGCTTCTTCCTTATTTACATCATAATTTGTTTTGTCAGACATTTCAACAGGAGCCCTTGGCAGGCCATTGATTACAGTGTCCAAACATATCAACATGGATATTTTTGTAAACACAGACTTCTTGTTTAGAAGGTTCCTGGTTCGATTCCCGGCCCGGTGGGTCTTTCTGTGTGGAGTTTGCATGTTCTCCCCGTGCTTGCATGGCTTCCTCCCACAGTCCAAAAACATGCATACTAAGTTAATTTATAATTCTAAATTGCCCGTAGGTGTGAATGTGAGTGTGCATGTTTGTCTGTCTTGTACGTGGCCCTGCAATGGCCTGCCGACCTGTCCAGGGTGTACCCTTTCCTTTCGCCTGCTATGCATCAGGATAGGCTGCGGCAGACCCCCGTGACCCTTAGACAGAGTAAGCGGGTATAGATAATGGATAGATGGATGAAGTAAATATTCTTGAAAACTGACTGGGTGAAAATATTTTTAAAAAGTCAGTTGATATTGTTTTGGTAACAGGGTATCCAGAGATTTTGGTTTACCACATTGTATTTTTTACCCCTAACGTCTTCATCACTGATCTCCACTTTGTTGGCAAAGAGGACCTTACAGTTGCTTGTTGTGTATATGTAGGAGAATGAGGATGCAGGAATGTACTATGGAGGTCGCTGCTACATAAGCCGACATAAAACATCCCATGTTGTGGGCAAGAACGGATCCGACTTCTAGTTGGTGGCACAGTTTTGTGAATAACGGGGTTGTTCCTCCAGAATGGTGTCAGAATTTTCAGTCGTCTTTGAGTGAGGAGTTTCTCCCACACATTCATGTCATGAGATCTTATGTTTTAATACGTTCAGAAAAGATGGACTTAATCCAAGATGGGAGATTGAGGTTTATAAGAGACCAATGTACCACTTACTGTGGAACTTTTATTGGTTGTGTTATGTGCTTTCATGTGGTTGCATTTTTTTTTCCCCTTAAACTTTGCTAAAGACATTTTTTTCTGTGTCAAAAAAACCTTTGTGCAATAAGCCTTGATGTAAGCCTCCTGCTTTGCCCTGTGCTGCCACCATGTGGTTAACGATGAGTGCCTGCATTGGCTATGAATCTAGTCTGCTCCAGGTATCGCTTTACCCTCAGACTGTGGTAAACAAAGTTCTCAAAAATCCAGCCTGGCTTTGAATAACTGCTAGTCTTACTTGTTTTGGTTTATATTTAGGTTTTGCAGAGTTTGCCTTTTAATATGTTCAAAAGCTGGATTACCTTTTCAGTTATTGTTGAATAACCAGTTGTCAGTGACTAGTTGGCTAACTAGTTGTCATATAAATAAACAGATGGAGACATGGTTGATAAGTCTCTGGTTAACTGCATCATATTAAGTCTGTATATAATATTGCAATTAGGAACAGTTTGTTTTTTTTTGGCCTGCATAAATACTTAAACTGATAACCAGAAATTCTGATTGGAAAATGTAGGAAATGCTGTTTAACAGCCAATTCCACAATTTAGCACAATTTGTAGTCTTAATATCTAAAACATAAGTTTCTATGCAAATCTCTGTATTTGACTCTGACTTTAAAACTTTATATTTTCTGTATTTTTAAGGTTGTCTATTTAAATTGGAAAGAGTTTGCGGTGCCACACAATTATTGACTGTGGTAGTTTCCTTTTGTTTTTAACCATTAGTACGAAAACTAAGAAAAACGTATATGCCGATACAGATAAGCTTTGATACGCTTGTACACAACCTTGCCTTAAAATACTATAACATAATGTTGAAAATGAAACCACTGATAAAGGTACAAATAATTGACTAAATTATCACTTTTAGCCTTTTACTTTTCCTGTGATTCATATAAATTGTTATTTTTAGATCCATTAATATGCTGTTGAAGGTAAAGCTAGTACTAATAGTTAACACTGAATCTGTTGCTCTTTTCTAGCACTTATGTTTGTTTTTGTTTTTCATATCAGGAGGGAATATGTTATATAGATAAAGTTCCTTTCCGTGGAGCTCCTTGCAGTGATGCTGCTGGACGACAAAAACCATACAAGTGGATCATGAAGCAAATCAACAGCTCATTGTCCGGGAGGCTGTGGGATGATGAGCAGAAGGCCCCTTACTTCTACTACAAGGTGCATAATCTTTTATACATCAGATCTGTTTCAAATATCCAGCCGTTTTATATTTCACTCATCACTTATAAAGGACAGATGGACCCAATTCCATGGATTATTTCTTTCCACATTCCTATTTAATAGGCAGAGAAATCTTGGGAACATGTTGCAGACCAGAGTTTATTAAGAGCACCTGCATTCAAGCAATCTTCGAATTATACTTTGAAACTTTGAAAACATTTCTCTTGTTCGCCTTTGAAGCAAGCGTAAAAGTCTTTTTAATTTTGTTTCTTTGTTTCTGTCTTTTTCAGGACCAGCAGGAACAAGTTCATCAAGTTTGGTACGATGATGCTCAGAGTATTTGTCCAAAAGCAGACTCTGTGAAGGCTAAAGGTTTGAGGGGGATTGGCATGTGGAACGGCAACATTCTGGACTACAGTGATGAGCCAGTTGCTAGGCAGCAGACCGCAGCGATGTGGAATGCCCTTTTAGGATGTTAGCTGGGATACGTAGAACATTGCTGCAGGAATTTACACCACTCCTGTGCCCACTGCTGTTTGCTGCCAAGTCAGTATATCCCTTTGTAGCAACAGTCAGGTGTGGCGTCACTCGGACCACAGGGATGCATGCATGTACTTGCACATTTTTATCTTTATTTTGATTTTGCCCTGGAGTGTGATGAAAACTACAACATTCCTCCTTTTTAACCTCATTAATTTTGACTCTCCAACAAAGAAAGCCAATCTCTTTTAATGTCATGGGATTTTTAGCACATTTTGTTTATTGATCTTACTGAGATTTGTGCAATTTTAATTTGTTAATAAACTTTTTTGGAAAGAGTCAGGTAAATCGGTGTCGTTTTATATAACTAGTCATCTTTGCGCTTTGTCATTGCAACAGCGAACAACGTCCTGAAAAAAGGTCCTCATAGACAAGAAAAACTGAAAGATTACAGCATATAGTTGCTAAAACTAAAAAAAAAACAATTCACTCGACAGAAACAGTTGTAGACATTTTGGCATTTTGATCCATTTTTAAAGACCAGATGAGCGGCCTTCATCACATTTTAGACTCAGCTGCTTTGAAGTGGTGCTCTGCTGTGGGCGGTGTTTCGCATCAGTGAGGGATGAGATGATTGACTCTTCCTCTGGGCGAGCTCAGCCTTCAGTGCTCGTAGCTCCGTTGCTGCCTGCTTCCTCAACTACACAGATGTTTGGGGAAGTGGAAGAAAAAAACCAAACTTTTACAAGCAAATTCAGTTCTGGTGTGCTCAGTGAGGGAGAACTTGTTTGTTCATTCAAAACATTTCTGAGACGCACCAGCATCACATCTGTGAACATCAGTTACCTTTATCTCCGTCATAAGTTTCATCTTGGCATCTTCTACCTTCCTCTTTAGGTTGTCAGTCTCGTAGATCTCTTTCATGATCCGAATAATGACCTCATTCTGGAGGAAAAGAACTTATATTAAGTACTTATGACAGTAACAGCCATGAATAGATATTTCTGCCAATGTGAATAAAGAGCGAATAACAAATCATTTCCCTAAAGCACAAAGAGCAAACTGATGTCACTGTGTTAAAGGAGACACGTTTCCCTTTTCTTTTTTTATAGAACAGTTATTTAAAACTTTAAGAAAGTTTACTTTATCATCCCCAGTATTTTATAGTTTAAAAAAAATCGGTATCTTTTTATATTGAGTTGCCTTGTAAACACTCTCTTTGGCAATTATAACAGCTTCTAAATGGAGTCTCATCTGTTAATTGGGGTTTTTATGTACTGCAAGAGTCTTGCTTCTGTGATTTGCTGCTCTTTAACTGTTTTCATCAGCAACACATACCCGAAGCATCATCGTGCTCTGTTTTAACTTACTCGTTTCTAAAATGCATTATTCTTCAAACGTTCATTTGTAAAATTCTGATTCAAAATTATGCAGCGATGGTGCAGGAAAGGGTTTCCCAATCCTTCTTACACAGTAGAGCAGAGCATGACCCTTCCAGAGTCTGTGAAATGTTCCTGGAGGTCTTTTTAAAATTACTTTTTGAGCTTCTTCCAAACCTGAGCTACAATTGTTCTGTTCCTGTCAACAGCCACTTTTATGACGTGACAAACTGAGGGATTAGTCTTCTGGCATCCTTTTTTTTTTTTCATGCGCATCAGTTATCTAAATTCTCAGAGTCCTCAGCAGCTGCTCTGAGGAGTCTGTGGCTGCTGATTGTTGAGAAAAAGGTTTGAGGGATTTACAACATTTTAAAAAGCTTTTGAAATTTGCAACACTTAGTCTTTTCTGACAATGACGGAATAAGCCACAGTCCTGCGGAGTCAACCGTGTCCACAGGCTTTGTGAGAGTTTTATTTTTTAATATTTTGTTTTCCTTTAGTAACCTTGTTAAGATGTTTAACTTACCTGAAGATCGGCCAATCTTATCACCTAACTTGTAACTGTATGAACACGGTGAAGTTGGCGTCTGTGTTTTATTGTGCTGGTGACACTTTGACAATATTTTAACGACATGCTGTCACTGTAAATGTTCTTTTCTCTGAATAAACTATCATATACGTGCAATATTCCATTAATGTCCATGCACACACAGATTTGAAACTAACAAAATGCGAGAATAGACTGGACCTTTAATGAAGACGGCCCGGGTCGTCCTTGTTTTCCTCTGTGCTCTCTGGCCTGGAGCTGGTACAGCAGTTTGTTGTAAAATACCTCCAGTTCTTGTTTTAAATTTCGTAGATTTTCATCCAACGGCGCTGTGGCCTTCTTGGCTTCAAAGTACTTCTTTTTCCAGCGGTCACGCGCTATATGTCGATGGGGAAGACAAAGTTGGCACTTTAATGTACAAATTCCAGGAATCTGATCTTTTTTTCTTTTACATTTCTGAGTGTCCACCTTGGTTCCTGCGATGTTTGGTCTGAGCCAACAGGTCTTTCCCCTTTCTCAGCAGCTCTTGTCTTGTCCACTCTAGTTGCTTCCTCTCTTCTCTCATCAACTTGATTTCCTCCACTAGTGCCTCTCCTAACAGAGACAAAACTTGCGATAATTAAGAAGAGCATGCAAAAAAAAAAACCTGAGGATATGACTAGTGTGAGAACTTACTGTTTGTGTGAAAGACTGAAGAAGTAGAAGGCGTTTTGCTGGGGACCATCATCAGGTCTTGACCTGGTGTTGGGAAGATGCACCGAGCAGGCCGAGATAATCCAGGAGGACGTTCCTCTACCTTAAGTCAAATAAATATTTCACCAATGGATTCTTCGTGGCACCTTCAAGGTCTTTATTCCTCCTCTTTTTATCCGTAAACATGTGAAGCAGGTGAAGTTGTGCCAGAAACTCTCGGACAGATATTCACTGATTCTTCTGTGAGAAAGCTCTCCTGCGCATTTTCATACATTACCCCTGACGTTGCTTTGGCTTTGATGGTCGTAAGTGTGTGTGCACCTCTGGATTTTCCAAACCTGTAAAACACAACCATTTTTATGCAGAGCAACCAGCAGGAGTGTTGCAGAGTAGAGGAGTCGCAGTGTGGTGTGTGAGGGCTGCACCGCACCCATCTGAGAGCGAGACGCCTGGATCATTGTCCTCCAGAGACTTGGCAGCTCCCGGGTTTCTGTCCCTTTGGCATGGTTTCTTCTTTTTACACGTTTCCTTTGCATTTGGAAACCGCTTCACCCGAGCGGACTCAGCTTCGCATCTTCCTAAGGCTGGACATGTGCGGCAACATTAGAGTTTAGTACAGTCTGGAAGGTGGCTTTCAGTGATTACATGTTTTTTATTAGAGATCTGCAAATTATTAGAACCAGTTCAAATTATTGCTAAGAAGATCATAGAGACTGTATATTTTAAATACTTGTCAAAGAACTGGCTGCCACAGCAAAGAAGTCTACAAAAACCCCAACTTTTCATTGTAAAATGTCTCATGTACTCATCCAATTAAATCATTTTTTTATGAAGTGAGTTGTTCAAAAACGTTACGAAAAAACCTAAAAGAAGTTATTTTTTCTAAAGAAGGGTATATATGAGCTTCTACGACCTAATGTGTACCTACTTTCTCCACATAAAAACTGCATAAATCCACAGATTTGTTGTTTGATTTTTTAAATTGAATAAACTATTTAGGAACCACATTTTGCTTCTGGTGACGTTCAAAATAGTGTTTCAATCTGGATCAATTCTTTCCCTGTCTAAATATTTCATTCACATGGGGCCTAACTAGAAACCCTTTTGTAGAGAAAATGTCATGTATTACAACTTTGTTTTGACCTTTTTTCAGAGAAACGAGCTGCAGAGCCGTGTAATTCTGAGGTTTCCCTGGGCAACTCTGCTGCTCCGCTCTCCTGATGGAGCACAGAGATTCCTCTTCATTCTCCGGGGAGCTGCAGCTCTGGTCGTCTTCATCCTTCTTCTCATCCTCCTCATCCTCCTCCTCTTCATCCTCGTCCTCCTCCTCCTCCTCTTCTTCTTCTTCTTCCTCCTCCTCTAGCCCAGAGGTGGGAGGTGGCTGCTGGGAACACTGGGGGATGTTTGGAAATTTAACGGCTTCCTTTGTCCTCACTGGCACGCTGCACATCTTGGGAGAGGGATAATAGGTCTGCTCGTCTGGGGAGCTGCTGCTGGTGTCCAGAGTGAAGGACTGGGAGAAGACACTGCTGTCCGTCTCCACGGTGGGCAGCAGGTAAAGCTCTGGCTGTGCAGCCTGTGGGCAGGTGACGGAAACTCTTTACAAGTGCTGAATAGACACATAATCAAATTCTGATTAAACTGCCAGAACCCAAGTAAGAAACATGGACTCTACGTACATAGGGCGGAGCGAATAATTTCACTTTCAGGTCTCCTTCCTGTTTACTTTTGACCTGTAACAAACAAGAATTTGCTTGTTAAACTTGTGTTACTCGCCACGTAGGGACACACAAACTCTTCACGCCGTTTACTGCTGGACACCTGAATAGCATCGTTTCCCTCCCCTGTCTGTGTGGTTAAACATAATCAGCTCCACAAAAGAACACTTAACAGCGGGCTGGGCTCACCAGTGCCAGGCTCTGACCCACACATTTCAGGAAGGAGTACTTGTTGGCGCTCCTCTCTGTGCCAAGGAGAACACTCAGCTCGCTCCTCAGAGTTTTCAGGGTGATGTCAGGGTTAACTCTAATGTCCCAGTGAGAGAAAAGAGAAACGTGCATGAAATCTTTGCACCAGTCAGGGTTTTAGTAATGCGTTTCAAAAGGTGGACGCAAAGCTGAATCTCCAACATCACGCTGATATCTTCATAAAACGATATTTGCGTTGAAAAAAAAAATGTGAACAATCCAAACAAAAAGTTGTGCATCAAGATAACAAAACATCAGAAATAATACATAATTACCTATATATTTACAGTAGAAAATATCATTAACGAGATTCCAAGATGTCAACAAGATGTTGATTAAAAAAAAAAATCCTTATCCTTTTGTGATCATTTAAATAAAAGTCTTTCAGTAGTTTCACCTGATAAAGCCAGCAGATACGAAGTTCTCCGTGGCTTCAGCTGGAACTTTGTTGAGCTTCTCATTCCACTGGTCACTTGGCACATACAGGACATGGAGCTCCACGAACTACACAACGTTTATTTGACAGCATGTTTAAGTGCATCTTGTCACTTATGAAAATTAGCTGCATTTGCTTTTGTCTCGTTAATTTTATCCAACCTAAACCTTTCCAAATCCCCCCCCCAAACATTTTCCAATGAATGAATAAAGTCCCTCGTCATACCTTGCAACTGGGTGGTCTCCCGCTGTCTTCTGCATGTCTCAATGACTCACAGGACAGCTGCATCACTAGTCCGTTTCAGCAAGCCGGTGAGCTGTGAAACACTGTCAGGGCGCTTATGGTGTAGAAACAAAAACACTTGTGTTTTCCATGTGCTTTGAAGACGCAGACTGCTTAGTAACAATCTCTTGTAATCCAACACACTGTTGTCTGGTGGAGGTTTTATGAGAGTGCCAGCAGCGGTTGCTCTGGTGCTGATCATGACAGCAGCTCACAGAAAGATCCCCCTCATCATCAGTGATTAGCTGACACGGGATACATCACCTACATTTTTTGTAACGTGCTATGTTTCTTAAGTATTGTAAAGTTGCTTATTTATTTGTTTATTTATTTTAAATCCGAGTGTGTTGACGCATTTTAACCACCAGATGTCGCAATGTTTTTATTTCAACCACCGTGAAATAAAACCCCGGGTGATCCGATGCTGCATTCGAATACCTGTAGGATTTGGCACAATTATTTCGGAGAGCAACTGAATTTTGTCCACAGACATATTGGTTTGGCCTTCTATATATAAAATACTATGTTGCAAGATTTTTTTAAATTAAATACAGTGATCCATAATAGAGATTTCGCGATATATATGAATACAAGCTAGAGGTACCAGTTTAAATAAAATTTTATTTTTATTCACACCACTGAAGGTATTTACAACCATACTTGCCAGCAAACCTAAACACTTTTCAGTGTAGGTCAGGCCAACAATATTCGGCTTGAGAGCAAACAAAATTTCACAAATAAAAACTTTCTGATTCCTAAATTTGAACTATTTCAGTTACTCAATGCATACGATTCCTCTCAAATAGGACAATCAACTCATTGTGTTGTTTTTTTTAATGTTTTGTAAAATGTATTCGTACGTCTGTCTCTACAGTGTGATTACTTTTCAGTTTATTTCGTGTGTGTTTTACTTATTTGGAATAAACTTCTACTACTAAATTTATAGCGCGTCATAACATAAAATAAAAAAAACACCTATCATGTATTTCGTCAATCTTGTTGGGAGTACTTAAACTATCATATGTAGCACAAACGCTACTTTCTTTCGACATTTTAATTTTCGAAAAGAAAATCAAGCGAAATATTTCCCATTTCCGATCAACACCTGAAGGCAACAATAGCTGACACTCCTTTAAAGAAAACCGGAAACTAATTTGTTGAGGAAGAAGTAGTTAGCAACTAACAACATATTTATCTCCAGAATACGTAACTCCTTCTAAATTTCAGTAATGTCGGGGACGTCTAACATCGTCGCGATGAAGAAAATTGTCCAGCAGTTGCGTCTTGAAGCGGGCATAAACAGAGTGAAGGTAGCTGTTGAACGAGTTCCGTTAGTCTTCAGGGCGTGTGTCTCCTCCGGTAAACTGCTACGGGTCCACCGACGTGTAGACGGCGGGCCGGTGGCACGGCGGAGGGACGCCGCTCACAGCAACTGCGCCTTTATTAAGTTTCCAGAGTCCGGTTTGTGTCCCACAGGTGTCCCAGGCCGCGGCGGACCTCCAGCAGTTTTGCCTCCAGAACGCCCAGCAGGACCCCCTGCTGACGGGCATGTCGTCCAGCAACAACCCGTTCAGACCGCAGAAAGTCTGCTCCTTCCTATAGCAGCGCTCCGCGGATGTGAGTAGCTCCGAGCGGCTCGTCGTATTACCAAATGTTCCCAAATGTTCCCACTCAGCCTGGAGCCGGTCATTACTGGCAACCAGTCTGAAGGGATGTCGTGGTTTATTTTGAACTAAAAGCTCCCGCAAAGGGTTTATTGACTTGTCAAAGTAGTTCACAATTTCAGTGGTGGCATTTTTGATTATGAGAAAGTGAAAGTTTTGCCACACAGCTCAAACTGTTTGTTTGATATAGCTTCTTTTACAAAGCAAAACACCGTAAAATGTTCCTTCAGATAGTAAATCATGTCAATTGCATCTTCACAAAGAGAGATGGTGAAGCCTCCTTTTACTATTTCGGTATTTGCGGACCAGTTCTGAGGACCTGAAAGTCTGCACGATTTTAAAAGGCAAC
The DNA here is from genome assembly GCA_014839995.1 of Xenentodon cancila. NCBI lineage: Eukaryota > Metazoa > Chordata > Actinopteri > Beloniformes > Belonidae > Xenentodon > Xenentodon cancila. The sequence goes on from CM026206.1 coordinate 12,376,291, forward strand.
TCAAGACTCTTTTTAATTAAGCTTTTATGATTCTTAATTAATGATTAACAACATTGTTTTTTTTTTTTTATTTACCTATATAAATGCATTCGTCATTTTAACTCCGCCCACATTTACTTGTAATGTATCTATATATATATTTAAATCTATGTATTTATGTTCATACATATTAAATATTAATGAATCAATTTAATATATCTTTATTTTAAACTATCTGCTATTGACTTATTTGTCTTCAGTGTTTTCTCAAGTTAAGACTTAATCTTAGTGGCATGTGTGAAAGCTGGGAAGATATGTTTAAAAACCTTTTTTTTTTTTAAATTGTCTTTTAGTTATGTAAAGCACTTTGCTGCACAAGTTGTATAAAAAGCGCTATACCAATGACGTTTGATTTAAGATGCACGTCCCTGTAATTCAACATCTCTTGAGCCAGATTTACCAGTACCAAACCTCTTAAAATCACTCCACTGATGTTTTCTTTGACGTTGAAAGGAAAGTTATGTCTTGTCAAATGTCATAAGGGTTGTCAATTTATTAAATAAACAGCACTCAAAGGACAGGCATTCCAGGACAGAGTCATTATGCTTAAATATCCCTCACATCTTGTTTTAGATACATGGCAAAAGTAAATCTCATGCATCTCAGTCAAGTAAAATGTACTTTTTCAATAATGCATGTCAATTTTATTTGCAGGCTTTGGAGGTTCTGGTGATGCGGAGAACTGGACTGTAGGTTCCTTCATTGTGGACTGGAATTAACTCAGGAGTGTTAGGGAATTTGGGCCAAGCATCTAACTTAAGCTTTTTTTTTTTTTTTTTTTTTTTTGCTTTTGTAAAATCTACAAATATTTCCAGGTGCTTATCTAGCCCAAGAAATGTCTTAACCTTCTTGGATAGAACTAACTCCTATGAACACACGTGTGCCTTTTTTTTTTTAAATATATATTTACATGCTTGATTAAAAATAAATGGTATTCCCACGTTTTAAACTTGTAGCTACTTGTGCTTCACAAACTTGCTCTGAAAATCCCTGTTTTGTAAGAAAGCAGCTGCACAGAACAGCAATTTGAAGGCATTTTCAGACAGTCGACTACTGTTGCACGTTTACTCACATACTCACTCGCATGCTTTTATATGGCTTGCAGAGCAGAAGCAGCAAGTGTTTGTAATGTGCAGAAGAAAACAGGCTTTGTGAAGTCTCTAAGAAGGATAAAACGGGATCTGCAATCTTGTAACGTGAACTTAACCTGGTTTCTCCCAGAATTCTGCCTCTTGTAAAGACTAAAGTAGCTAACAGTAAAATGTCCTCATAAGACGAATGACAAGGAAGCAGAAATCAGAATTTGTAAAATTTTATATCTTCATGACAGACCATCCATGTGAAAATGAGAAACTGTTGCTGCAGTGGGCATGAGCCAGTCTTCAGGCTGTCACCCAGCACTGAAATGCATCAAACAATGAATCATTTGTCATGTTGCAATTAGTCACACTCGGGGGGGAGTTTTCATCATCAGTTGTGAATGATGGGATGACAATGAATGTTGTGCTGCTGAAGCACTTGCATTTCTTAAAGTGAGATTTTGAAAAGAGGCTGCATGTAGTCTAGTCTTGGCAAAAGTCAATGTATTAAACTATAAAATAAGAGAGATGGATTATAAAATTAATTGACCTATATTTTCCCACGCCTGCACAAAAGAACATGTTTACCAGGGTTAAGACACATTAGCAGACATTCATATATCTGGACTTGATTTAAAAGTTTGCTTCATGTTTTTAATTTAACTATTGCCACGATGATCAAAGTGGTGGGTCCTTTTTTCCCCCTGACATTATCAATATGAAACCTTAACTCAGAATGCACATTTGACTCAACTAAGGCTGGTAGCTGTCTGGGAACCTAACGTATAATCCCATTCAGCTCAACAGACCAGCATTAGACTCTTAAAGCAGCTTTTAGGCAATTTCATTTTTACCTCAAAACACACAGAATGTGTCTTGAAATCTGGGATATTATAAAGTCAACTTGTGCAAGTCCAGTACGTTGGATAAAAGTCCTCATCTGACTGGAAACAGTCTTCAAATCAAAGGTGAAACTTCCGTCTGCAAGAATCCATCTCATGGCGCTGAAAAGAAGAAGAGAGATATTATTTTTTTTTAAATTTCCCCAAAAAAGACAGTATACAAGTCGAGTAATACAGCTTTAATTTTTTTAATTAATTTGTAAATGCACTAGAGTAAAGTCAGAACAGCTTAATATTGTTGCAGAAATACGTAATAAGCAGTATAAAAATGTTTCAAAAGGTCTATATAAAACAGCTATGTCCCACAGGGAAAAGGGAAGTGATTTAAAGTGGTTTGACCTCAAACAGACTCACCTTCAACACCCACTCGTATTCTCCATACTTGGAGTCGAAGGTGCCCTTCTGCAGAGACCGGAGTTTGAGAGTGAAGCGAGGTCCCAGCTCCTGAATACCAACTTTCTTCTCATTCTTAAAGATGTACCTGTTTAAAATGACATTAGTTATTTATCCCTCTTAAATACAAAAGGATAACTTTGAGTTTGATAATGATGACAAATGGCATTTCTTCTAAAGTCTAAGTGAGGTAAGTCTTTCTTTAAGCCTCATGTCGCTGATACTCATCTAACAGATGATTTTATGTAAACTGACTAACAAATGAGGTACAATAATCAAGCCCCGGTACAGCTTGAAACCCTGGAATTAAGAGCCATGACAATTAAAATGTTCACCTGTGGAATCTGAAGAAGATAAAGTCTCTCTGGTTGTGGAAAGTAGCGACCTGTCGGCCCACAAACTCTGGGTTTTGAGGAAAGAGAGCAGCGAACAACCGGCCGATGGTGTGTCCCAGGCGGGTGGTAAAGTTGTTGAGGATCACTTCCGGGAAGTGCTCTGTTGGATTTTTACCTCGCCTCTGCAGAGAAAAAAATTATATCAGCATTATCCAGGTAAGCTGTAATAAACACAAATGTTTGCCCTCACAACAATGGTGCTCAATTTTGACAGATTTTTTTTAAATACAAAGAATAACACTTTTGAACTGAAAACAAAACAGTTTTTCTGTTTTCCACTGCTCGAGATCAGATAACCTAAACTTACATGAACCACTTCTGATCAAAAATCTTCCAAAATCGGAGACTTTTCTGGAAAAATGAAAACTGTCCACTAAAACCTCTAATTTCTCAGCATCAGAGAAAACTAGAATTATTAAATTAAAAACAACAACAAATGAAAGCTTACACCTTTTTCTTTTGTTGTGAGTGACTCGCTCTGCTCTGACTATCAGTTTTTTTCAAACAAGTAGTTAGGAAGTCTTGAAGTCTGGGTGTTCTGGATAAGAGGTACACATGAACGCCTGCTGTGTCTTGAATATGTGGATGTGACACGCGTCACTCCAGGATTACGGCTAAAAGCACATTTGTACCATCAGGTTATAATGAGTTGAGTTTTCTGTGTTTAGGTAAAATGCTACAAAACAATTACAATTTCTATCTGATTAAACCAGGGATCTAATTCATTTTACAGTCATCTTATGAGCAGGAGTTTTAAGTATGTGATTGATGCCATTTGGCAACAAAACTACACAAATTACAACCAAATTGCATCAAACCATCAGAATAGTGGAGCATCGGCTGTGGAAGAATCTGTACAATTTAGGAGTGGACAGTCATCACTTTAACCTGCCAAATACAGGACTGCGTTTGAGGGAACGTGCCTTTATCTCCTTGCGTAGTCGAGCGCTGCTGACTTTGAAGTGTGCCGTCGGGCCATCAGGAAGATGACAGAGAACCAAACCATCTCAACATAATGAGTTAAGGACATCAGATGAGGAAACTTTTGTTTTGTTTAAAGACACATGGGCTTTTCAGACTTTTCACAAGAGTTTAACTTCAAACAGGAACTAAAACACCCAACTAAAGAAAACCCCACAAAGGTTGGGACAGTGTGGAAAATGCAAATAAATTGATTTTCACATTTGCCTTTGGTTTTTTTCACTGCAGCATTATAAACAAAATGTTTTTTTCTGAACTTCATTTCATTGTAAAATGAAAAAAAAAAATAGTTTTGACTGGGACAATTTATGGCTATTATTACAATATAAATGAATTAGGAATTCAAGTCTTACCAACATGTAATTATGATCAGGGTCAAAAAACAAAAAAAAACAAAAAAAAAAAACTGTATTCCCGATAAGCTTCGACTGTTTCAGTACCACAGTTATATTTATCACAGAAATGATTAAAGGAACTAACACAAAAAAATTAAGTAAAAAGAGGAAAAAAAAAAAAGCCTTAGGTTACCTTGGTCTGGGAGCAACATATACATCTCTAAGGTCAGAGGAATCTAGGATGGCCCATCACATCATGGAAGTGTGCATTATGGTCAAATGTTGTAGAAGGAATGAGCTTTGTGTTCCAGACTAAACATGAAAACGGTCATCCGGACTTTCATCAGCAACATGTCCAAAGACAGGCAAGAAACCAAGGCAGCAGAAGAAGAGGATACTGGTACTGGACTGGACTGTCTGCAGTCCTGACTTGTCCAAAACAGAGAACATGAGGAGAACTTCTGCTCATGAAAGGTGGCCAGGTTATACTTTCGAACATGTGCGCAAAAAACGCTATACGCACGTTTTCCAAGAAGGGAAGCTTTTCTTGTCAAAGGCATTTTTATGGAATATGTTGGTGGGCTGAAGGCAGGAAACGATGCATCTTCATTCATTCAGGGTACCAGGGGCACTGAAAACTGTCCCCAACTATCATCAAGCAAGAGACAAGGTGCATCCTGGAAACATCACCAGTCCATCACTGGACTGGATGCATACTGGTAAAACGAATTATTGACAACTTGGGAGGATACTTGGCACTTGACGGTCCTCGTTGATGACCATCAGGTAGGTGAAGTTCCTGGCAATGCACTGAGGGATGATCCTCTTCAGGGCCAAACCTTTTCTGTAGTACACGTGGGCATCTGGGATTACAGTGGCCAGCTGCTCACAAAACCTCACCGTCCTCTGCAGGACACATGCCAAAGAACAAATCAGTGTGCTGAGCAGGCAGCGTTTAAATTCTTCTCAACAATGTCTGAACTTCAAGTACTAAAATCATTTATTTATAATGGTAAACAGCAGCTCCTCACCCCTCTGGGTCTGTCTGATGTTGTGATGAGCACTTTAGGGTTTGTCAGCCCATTAAAGTAGGCAGAAAATTCATCAGTTCCTTCGTCAAATGCAACCTGGAAATTAAGGTCACACACATAATCGAAGAGAAAAATTAAAGTACACTCATCACAAAACAGGAGCTTATTGGAGCAAGATGGGTTGCAAACACCCCACACCTCTTCATCTTCTGGGTCGACTGTTGTCTCATCAAAGACTCTCTGGTTTTCTATTGTCTTGGGGATTTCCTTTGGTGGAGCCTACAGCAGGGGTGGAAAATGCATCATTTATTTATTAAAAAAGAAAAGAGGAAGCCTAGATCAAGTCACAAAAGTACATATGTACATTGCAAGATAAAGCTTCAAAATATCAGGAAAACAATGGCAAGTGTGCATGATTTAAAAGAAAAAAACAAACCAAAAAAGATTTTTTTTAATATGCTGAAATATAAAAAAAAAAACAAAACAAAAAAAACAACAACAATCTTCACTATAATGAAACTGTTTCCCTTTGGTAATTCCAACACACACACACACACACACACACACACACACACACACACACACACACACACACACACACACACACACACACACACACACCAGTCTCACCTTAAACGGGTTGTGTAAAAATAGGCTACAGAGAAATAACTCACCTTATCACCTAAAGCCTCTCTTTCTTTCTTCCTCTTTTTCTTCAATTGCAACTTTTGCTGAAAAGCAGCACGAGAACACAGACATATGACATTACAAACACATTCTCCCAACTTAACTTTCTGACTCATGGATGACATTTCACCAAGTAAATCCTCAAAGGATTATTAGAAAACGACTGTATCACGCTCACAGATATAAAAGTTCATAATTCGTGTACAGCTGCAGATTCAGTTATTCCAACAAATAACGACTGTCCTACTTTAAATGGACAAGTTCTTTGTCTACACAAGGTTCAACACTTGCCAAAATTGAAAAAAAATAAATAAACAAACCAAATCTCTTGCTTAGTTTTAGCAGCGATTACATTCACAGGTTAATTTTTATTTCATGCCCCAGGTTTTTTAATTGAGAGATGTTTCCAGTATTATATCTATTTCATTTATCATGTAGTTAACTGGTGGAAGAAGTAGTGACACAAACATCAAATACTGGACTCCATATGAAGTGTAAAACATAGTCAGTCAAGGCAAGTTAAACTAGCCAATCCTTAGAGGGGAAACAAAAGTTGAGTATGTTTATGAAGGGACTCATTAAGTAGTAACCTAATAGCACAACCTGTTGAGCAAAGCTTGACTGTGCACTTAGGGTGTGTTGTTTAAAAACAAACAAACAAACAAACTAGAAAGGCCATATATGCTTTTTGCAAACACGTTGATTGTGAAACGCAGCAGAGCGTTTAATGTGTTATCACCTTATATTAAGTTAAATATTTTTACCTTCCTCTTCTCCTGCTTGAGCTTCATGAACATGAGGTGTCGCCGCTGCTTGTTTTTGATTTCAGACACGCTGAAGGTTGGAGGAAACGCCGCCGAGGACTCGCTCCCCTCCACCTTCTCCTCCACCTTCTCCTCCACCTTCCCCTCCTGACTCATGCTCTCCGTTTTTAGCCTCTTGTTCTTCTTTTTCTTACTTTTGCCGCCCTGAGTCGCGGGAACCTCGCTGAAGTCCATCTTGAATCAGCGGTGTGTTTTGACTTGTTTTCTCACGTGTTTGCTGCGCAGGCCGCTCCTCTCGGTTCACTTCCGAGGACGCAGGGTGATCAACTCGCGGTCGATGATGAGAGAGTGGGACCCCTAGTGGCGAGGAGACGCACTGACTTCAGAGGGAGTCCTTTAACATTCTGGAGATTAGAATGTTACATAACAGATTTGCATATGGCTAACTGTATTATTAATCTATTTTTTAAATAAAATATATTTTAGATGATAATATTTTTACATAAAAATATTTGTTTTTTTGCTTCTTTCTTCTTTCTTGTTCTATTTGATCTAAATATGGAGTTGAGGCTCATGAGGAGCTAAGATCTGATGCAGTTTCTTGACTGGTTTCTGGAGGCTGGCTGCAAGAGCGAGTCAATCTCCATTGACTCACATGCTAAAATGCCCAACGTTAGAGCAGAAATAAACATATTTACAACCTGGTTCAAATATCTGTTATGGTCTCAGTTGTTTGGTTTCAATGAAGTCAATAGAAATTGACTCGCTTTTGCAGTCAGCCTCTAGTGGCCAGTTATGGAACTGTAATTAATCTTAGTTCCACAATCCAGAAGTTAGATGGCTGGCATTTGGTGTTCATGCGAACTCTCCTAATGGTATAATAACACATTTCTGGATGATGTCACATCTGATGATATTTGAAAAAAAAAATCATCATCAAAGCATCGGGGCGTAATTCATCTCCAGATCTCCAGTGTGCTATGGATTGGGAGGAAGGCTGCCCCCCATTCTGTTTTTTTTTTTATTATTATTTACAATGCACTCTGAGATGGTAATGCACACATACACAAATAGGTAGGAGATTTTCACTGAACATTCTTAAGAGTTCTGAGTTAGAAATTGTGTAGAAATACTTAATCTACCTTTAATACATCTTTATACTGTATGTACTGTTGTACAAGGACCAAAAGACTGAGACAAAAAATGTTTTCAGCAGTGTTTTAAAATAATCATCAGAACAGGTATCAAGTTTCACCAGCAAAAAGATCCTGTCAGGTTTGTTTTTTACCTGGATCTGGGAAAGACCCAGTGTGATGTGGTGCTGCTTCTTTGCTCTCTGTGAGTGAGCTGCTTTGAAGAGTTCCAGTTACTGAAGGACCATCAAGACCAACAAGAAATCACAACAATTCAGTAATGTAGTAATTTGATTCTCTTTATTCTACATGAAGTGGAACTGAGAAGAAAAATACGAATCTAATAATAATCTGCACAAAACAAATGATACATGTGTGTATGAATGTGAAATTCAGCGTTGGCACGGGACCATATAATCATCTACCTATTTAATGTGGGGTACAAACAGCTTGATTATGGGACAAATAATGCTTAGGACATGATTTTAAAAGTACAATAAAACAATATTAGCACCCTCAAAATACAGTTACAGTTCTCTGTCTATGGGATCCGGGTGTAGCTGGTCGCATGGCTCATAAGTTGAGATTAGTTCATAGAAAGCCTTTCCCACCACAGGGTTGTCAGTGCATATTGCTCCACCGCCTCGACTCATCTGACTCTTCTCCCTGTTCATGTCAGCAACACAGGTCCATCTATGATCTTCTGCCACACACCACTTTGAGTGATCCTTAGTGTTTCTGAAGTGCTCTCCATTTGGTAATTGCACCGTTTCAACATTGTAGACATGATGAGGGATGCTGGAGCTGCAATTGGAGGCCAGAGGTTGTCGTAAGGTTCCCCAGGCCTTGACAAATATATTCTGTGGTATGCTTTTTCCAATAAGGCCAGAATAGAGATCTGCAGTATCATAGAAAACAAAATAGAAAGACAATTGTGTTTACTACCACTGCTTTATTTCAGTGAAAGCTGGAATACTTTGTAAAATGTGACTTTTAGTATGTTGTCTTTGCATCGTATCCAGTGCTGAGAAGATCATATTCCCCTTCTCACCACTGCATCAGGGTGTTATTGGTTTGTTGGTTTGTTGAAACGATAACGGAGCTTAAAGTGCAAACCTGTTCAGTTTGTTCTTGTTTTTGTCCCCCCACCACCACCCAAAACAAATCTCTAGTTTGACAACACATGCACTATTTGGAGACTGTGTGGTTTACAATAAAACAATTTTTCCACTGAAATGTTCAAACTGCCACTTCCTTCTCCAACCCTTTCCCCTACTAAGTGTGGGCTCATCACGTCCTGAAGTGGAGTGACCATCCAGTCTCTCACACCAATTGATAGGCTTTTAAATGTTTTAAAGCTACTCCATTTTATTTTTCAGGATTTATCAGTAAAACAAGCCTTTAACTATAAACACTTACCATCCCCAAAGCGTGTGTATTTTGCAAAGCTGATGAAACTACGTCCTGACACAGAGGTCAAAGCTGTCGATCTGGTCCAGGGTTTAAACTTTGGGTAGCAGCTTCGTAGTGCAACGCACTGCAACTCCGTATGAAAGGTTCTTGGAACATCATAGTCATATGAATAGACATGGATGTACATGAGCTGCAATCCTGAGAATTTTAATAAACATTTTAATGCATTATTATCCTTAGTGGTCATAACAAGAATGCTGGTATAAATATTGCTATCCTACCAATTTCTTTAAACTGATCGTAGGGAAAAGTCACACAAATAAATGTTTGAGCGTTGACATTTCCGCTCTCTGGCCAGAAGTCTTTTTTACGATAGGTTGGAAATTTAGGCGTACTGTGTGAAAGCCAAACTCCAGTTTGTCTATCCAACATCACAATCCCTTCAGGAAGAGAAAATAAGAATAACAGCAAAACAAAAGGCTTGTTAAATCTGGATTTTTTTCCCCCCAATTCTGTATAATGAAAAGGAAAAATGCTGCACCCACCCTTACTGTGGCCAAAGGATTGAGGAGCAGTATAAGGATGTGGAGGCTGATCACTGTAGAGCATATATCCAAAACCTTCAGTCTTTAAAGAGAAAAACAAAAACTATACATTTCTGTCCACATCACAATGCATGCCTCTGTAGAGGGTTTTTGCCACATTACCCTTCTGTCATAGAAGTCAAGAAGAGGTTGCAGAGTTCTTCCCAGAGAGCCAGATTGACTATTGATGCTTTCTCTGCTCACTCTCCACCCATTGCTGCTCTCGTCCATGTACAAATATGACTCACCAAGTCCATTCACATTAGGTTGCTTGTATAAAATATACCTAATGTTTTGGAAAGAAAAACAAAACAACTGCATTTTAATAGTTACTGAGCCGAAAAAGAGTAGGTGGAAAAAAAAAAAAACTGGCAAAAACTCAAATGTTTACGAACCAGGCAACTTCAACTCCCTCGTCATTCTTGCATTTCACATCTGAATGACACCCTTGAAGAAGGATCCCAACACTTAAGAGGAATCTCATCAACGATGTCTGAAAAAAAAACAAAAAAAAAACAAACGTAGTAGTAGTGAACGATCAGTAAAGCTGCAGCTCTTTATTTCGTAAAGTTGTTGGGGAGCAGATTACCTCTCGACTGCAGCAGCAGCAGTTGGGAAGTGTTTGAGCCTTACAGGTAAAACTAGAAAGATTCAGTTCATCATAATGGTATTGCAAAACCTAAAAATGAATTCATTTTTTTACACCTGCTTCAGCCTCGGGGTTGAACTGAAGTCCTTGAAGAATCTTACCCAAGCAGCCTGCTGTCATGACTTAATTATCAACCTTTAGTTACAAATAAAACTAGATGGAAGCTAAGAGGGTTCACTTAATGAAATATTTGTATTTATGACTGATGAGTACATGTGTTGTGTCTGTAAAGTGAAAGTGATACATCTAGATAGTGACTGTAAGAAAATCTTCAGTGACTCTGCTTGAGGCAGATCATCTCTGATCTTTTATAAATCGTTTATAATAATAAAATAACCTGCCACCAGTTTACATAATTTAGACATTAATATAAACTTTGCACATGACTCAGGGATTAGATTCATTTGACTGTTTTAAAGAAGTATTGGAGCAAAGAGGAGGGTGAGAATAAGTGATGCAACACCAATACCACTTCCTTTGTCAAGAGCAAGACAAACCAGTTCAACCAATCAGTTGACTGCATGAAATGACATTTTTTAAATAACACACTTTAATTATTCTTCAGTTATTAATGACTTAAAAACATATTTTTAAAAACTTTGCAGAACATATTTAGACTTTTTGAAGACCCGGTGCCTTCATTTGTCGGCAGTTGACTGAGCTTGTAATGAATGTAATTCTCGTCATGTGTTTTGTATCTGAATACATTACATTTCATGTTGCGGTCATAAAAGTATTAGTACTGCACCATGTTCAAGTCAAGTATAATAGGCTGTAGTTGTTAAACAAGAGCACGTACAGATATGTAAATTTCCTGTTTTGCTAAACAAAAACACGAATCCATACAGAACCTTTGCTGGTCAGCTTTTGCTGTTTTTGGCAAAAAGGTTTTAACTTAAACCTGTTACTTACATATGAAAGCATTTTCATTCTTCTTCAGCTGAAGATTGGTTCTGCAAAGCTGCCTTTGTCACATCCCACTGATAACGAAACTTACTTCCTCTGCTTTTTCTGTTTCACCTGCTTCCTTGTCGCTCATAAGCAGCATTTGAATTGGTTGCGAGTCCTGAACTGTAACCGGCTGTCACTGTGCGGGCATGACTTATTGTTTGAGCCCGGATGGATCAAGTTTAACTTGTATTTTCAGGCATGTTTGTTTCACAGAAAGAGAAGTCATTGTGAAAGGAAATGAGAACTTACAAAGCCGCATCCATCAATGGCTTTACAAGAGAAAACTCTTATTGAAAATATTTTAAATATCCACTGATCTGCTGATCTTATTTTATTTTAAGCTGCATTATTTTTGTCAACACTGTTTTGAGGTTCTCAACCATTTGCCAAAGTGAGATTCAAAGTCCATCTCACCAACAACCGTCTTTTCTGTTGCAGTGTTTTATGAGAAAAAATATCTGAAGAGATGTTAGGTTAGGCAGGTTAGAGGTCAGAGGTCAGGATTAAAGAGTCATGTTGACATTGTGGAGGTGATGAAAATCTGTCTTGGACGAAGACGTGAAATGAAATGGATTGTTGCTTCACTACCTGATTCCACTTGATGTGAGCTTATGTCAGGGAACTTTTTATGAAATACTTGTCTTCATACAAAACAGAATAAGCCAAAAAACCTCTATTAACGTTGACACTGCAACACCTGAATCCTGCTGGTTTTTCGTGACGGAGAATTTACGATTCAGTTCTCGGTAAATGCTCAGAGCATTATGATGTATGGAGCTGAGACGACACCGCGCGTTATGGAAATCTTGCCACTAGGTGACACTGTTTAGCATGAAATATTTCAGTTAAAACCATTGTAAATAGTGCCCAAAACTCTCTACCAACATAAGATAAAATAACGCAAAAATAATGAACAGACACAGTCTGGGTGTTGGCTGACTCTTACAACATTCACCAGACCACTGCATGCATTTCAGTCAGATTATCCTCAAAAATATAAATGTAATTAAGTTTTTTTTTTAAATTCAGTGTAACAATCAATGATTAAAAAAATGGACAGAGTGAACTGATTTACTGTATTATTCATATGAACTTAGACAGTTTGAAGTCCTAATGCCTTAATTTAAACCACTTTCAAAGTAAAAAAAATAACAGCAAAAACAACACAGAAACAGTCTAAGATGGCATATCTTAGCATTCATCTCAATATTGAAATGAATTCTCCTCCAACAAAGCAAAAACTTTCATGCAACAATACAGTAAATGATAATTGATTTTACTGTGATGCTACAATATGTAAAGTATCCAACTGTAAAACACCCAGTGTGAAGGCCAAATGATTAAGTAGCTATCACAGAAGCCAGTGTGTTTAGTTCACTTGTTGACGTCCCTAATTTGATTGTTTTTTGTTTATGGGCTGTTGTAACTGCAAATCTTCTCACTTAGTCAAATACATTCAAATTCAAACTCAATTATCTTGTTATTTTGTTTTGTTCAGCAGCTCATGTACCAATCCACCAGCTGTCTGAAAGCCTTGTAAATCAGAGGGTTGTGGGAGCAGATCAGCCCCCCGCCACGCCACAGCTGGGCCCTCTCCCTGTTCAGGTCGCCCAGGCAGGTAATCTGATCCTCATAAAGCCGCGACACACACCACTTTGAGTGGTCATGATGGGACAGGAACAGGACGGATGTGGAAAGCCGAATCCTCTTGATGTTCATGGTGTGTTTGGGCAGCGAGCAGTTGGAGGGCAGTTCATGACCTTGTGTCTGCCAGGACTCCACCAGTAGGTCTGCGTCCAGGACCTGAGCCACCCAGCCCGTGTAAATATCTGGATGAAAGTCAAATAGTAGGATGTAGGGTCCATTTTTAAAAAGCACAATATCGCATTTCATTGTTTTGCAGATGATCTTCAGATCTGTGGTGAAGGCCAGTTTCTTTAATTTAAGACTCCTCAATAAGGTGAATGCCTACCTTCCTTCACAGGACTTCCAGAGAATTGTTCATGTTTTTATTACATCGTGTTTAGATTATTGCCACTCTTTGTCTTGATCAGTCATCACTTTGCCACTTATTTTGTTATTTCTTTGCCATTTGTATACTTATGGATATTGCTTTGTTTATCTGTGCAATTTGTACAGCACTTTAGTCAACAGCCCTATATACATCAGCTTCGACTTAACTCAACTTAATGATCAACTTAAATGGCTAAAAAGCAATGAGTAATGAAAACAACAGTGCATGAGAAGTAGCTCACCATCTACAAAGAGCTCGGATTTGGCAAAACTGACAAACTTGTCTCCGCCGAGAGAGAAAAGCTGCTGTACTCTCTTGTCGGAGCTCAGCGGCGGTTTGGAGCCCGCACACAACTTTGCCAGCTCTGGCAGGTCTGTCAAGAACGTGGCGGGAACGGAGCAGTTATAGATACGTGGGAAAAGGTAGACCAGCTGGCTTGCTGCAAAAGAGCAGAGAGAGCACAGATGTTGAAGTAGATGGTTAAGCACAGGCACCGTTACTTATACAGCCACCAAGAAATTATGAGATCACTCATACAAAAAGGTTTTATCTTAAAGGGAGACTTGAACTGAAAAATGCAGACGCCTGAATATATAGTTTAAAATTACTTACTCCAATGTCTAACAATTTTATTACAAAGTGATTTTCCTAATTTTGAGATAAATGGACAAATGTACCTCAGTATGACAACAGAGCAATAAACAATATCACAGCAATAAACTCTCCTAGTCAGCAAAAATAAGAGGTTGACTAAGTCCCTCGTTACTTTAGACAACTGTTCAAATAAAGTCTGATAGCCATTGAATTTTATAATTTAGTTTTCTCTTGACTGTAAAATAGTTTATTATAACATGAAAACCACCTTTATATTTTAAGATAATGACATAACATACTTCTTCGTCTTCAGACGACTGCGGTAAAGGCTGATCTCCAGCTTGACCCTTCTCACCTTCTCAAGACTTACTTTTCTTTTGATTACAGGAGCCAAACGTGACTTACCTGGATACTGAATCTGTCTGAGTCTCTATCATCTGCCTTTTTGCCAAATTGATGCCACATTTGATTCAATTTAATAAACTAGTCCTTTAGGAATGCTTGTAGTATTCATCTAATAAAACGTTTCATATATGGCAGATGCATATTTTTATTATTATTATTTTATTATTATTACATAGTTTTAATGAGCCAATGCAAAAGGAAATTTATTAAAAATCACATCACCTAAAGATTTATTTAATAATATATAATATAAAAAAGAAAGCCCAAAAATTACATTAATTCTAATGAAAAAATCTCACTAAAAAATTAAAGCGACATGACTGCGTTAGTTTGATACCCTGGAGGAGGATTTTGTTTTACTGGAATTTTGTTAAAGAGCCGTGAAACATAATCAGAGAGACATAATCGGAAGACTCTGTACAGTTAGGGTTTAAAATATTGCTGCTGCTGATGAACATGCAGAAGACAAGGTCACTCAGTTAATCTTTTCCTGATTTCAGCAAATGTTGAAAAGTCCACACACGAATGCACAGAAAAACAGAGCAGAGGCCGGTCACGTCCGGTTGCTTCACGAGGGTTCACTCACCGATACGCAGGAGCTGATCATATCGGTAGGTCACGCACAGGGCAGTCTGGCCATTCACTTTGCCTGAGGATGGGTAGAGGTAGCCCCTCTCAGGGAATGAGGGGAAATGAGGAATGCTGTGTGACAACCAGAAACCTTGAGAGCGGTCAAAGAGCAGAGCCCCTACAGGATGCACAACGACATCATTTACGCAGGAAAATCATGTAACATGACACACATGTATGCAAATCAGTACACAGACCAGCAAACATTTACAACTAAGATATACCTGAGTGGCTGCCAGCTTAGAGTCAACAGCAGATATCAGGCTGATGCTCTTTGGCCATTTTCTCCCCCGACACAAAATCATATTGACCCAGTCTTCATTGCATAATCATAGCATTTAATCCCCGGCCGTAGAGTCTCCCATTAACAACCACAGAGACAGAAAGGGCTAGAATATTCATCAACTTTTACTAGTCTACGTGGTAATTTAGTACCTTCTTATATCAAATACTCACAACGCATTATATCTACGGTGCTATCTGCTACAGGGAGCAATCTTTGCAGGCAGTAGAGTATGTCTTTTTTTTTGCCCAATCCGCAAAAGACCCATACTCTGCAACCAGAGCTGGATAACTTCCACTGGATCCAACATGAACTGTAATATGGAAATCTGCTTACATTTCCCTCTCTGTTTAATTTGAATTTGCAGGCATGCAAAATCACAGGCTAAAAAAATTACTGTTCAGTCACAACATGCAACTGACAAAGAGACAACTTGTGTCGTAAAAGATGCTCTACAAATTAAAAAATGAATTAAAATTGAATCGAATTGAACAATCAACATTCTGTCTGAATAATAGAATTTCTCATACAGAGTAAAAAACTGGCCATTCTAGCATAATAGTTACATTTTTAATGACCCGCACCTTTAGTGTGTCCGTATCCTTTCACGTATTTCAGGACTGGTGGTCCATCATTGTAGACCGCGTAGACTGAGCTGTTAGACTGGAAGACAGTTTCACATGCAGTGTTTGCAAAAATACATAAATAAATCTTTCAGAGATGTAACTTGTTTTGAGCAGCTTGTATATTGTAATTAACAATAAGAAAAAAAAATCTCATAGCTCTCAACCAAATGGTTTAATAGAAGTAGCAGGTTGTTACAGGTTTATTAGTATTATTAGTGTTTTTCATCTGTTTAGGAAAGCCTGTGAATGTCCAGCTTCAGCTCACCTCAGTCCCATTTGTGAATCACAGCAGTGCTAACTCAACAAACTGGCACCAGCATCAGTCGTGTCTCTGAACATCTCATTACAAAAAGCTCCCACTCAGAGGAGCAGGGACGTAGTCTCACCATGTAAGCTTTTCCCGCGTACAGCTGATTCATGGTGTTCCCCATGGCTCCTTGACTGCTGTTAATCATGAATTTACTCATCTGCCAGCTCGCTGCAGATGCATCCAGGTACATGTACTCCACCCCGCTGCCGACCTCACCAATTCTGTACCTCGGCATTTTGTAGATGACAAACCTGCAAAACAATGAGAAATGTCTGGAGAAACTTAACACAAATCAAATATAACATCTGTCAACTTACCAGCACAATGAAAGCGACAAAATCGGAAAACAACACTGGCAAAAGTACTGCGCTTTTGTTATCAACTCACCAATCAACTGGTTCACCAGCCTCATTTCTACAGGAAATGTCAGCTACACACACTCTGCAACACCATAATACAACAGAGATCTGAAAGCACAAACCGAAGTGCGAGACCATCCTGAGCGGCACATGCAGCTGAAGTGGAAACACCAGAGAACAAAAATGGGAAATCTGAACTCTATACAAAGTTTGTGTGCTTTATGACTGAGTGACTTAGAAAGTGAACAGAGCACAGCTGCTTGGACATGAAAAACAGGAAGTCATAAGATGTTGTCACATGATTGGGGAATACTAACAGTCCTCTAAAATTACTACATCTCTGTTAAGTTCATACCCTTCCCTTAATGTGGTGCACCTGCTGAAACCTGCCAGTCTTTCAGTGTGACCACAGCAGCCAGGTTTCATTATTAGCAGCTCAGCTTCTGATAACTGAAATGGAACCATTTCATTAAAAAAGTTAAGATCTTACCTTGTAAATGGAAGAAAGCTTTTAAAAAAAAAAAGCATCCCAGCTATTTTACTTAACAAATGAAGTAAGAACAATATTTTAGTCAATAAATACATCGCTTTCAATTCATGAAACCTGGTGTGTACAATAGCTGAACCACACTGAAGGGAAATGAAACTTCAGTCCGGTGTTTTTCTGGTGAGATTTCTAAAATAGCTTTTAAAAAATCGAGACAAATCGGTGTGAGATTAAAGCATGGAAAGTATGGATTTAAGATACAGATAAACAGAAATTAAAAATGAAATTTGCTTCCAGCTGTTTTTTTTAATTTCTATTGTCAAATAAATGCACACATTCTTTGTGATTATTACATCACTGTTGTGCAGCATCCCAGGTTTTAGCTTCTTAGTGATGTGAAGAATAAAGCGCAATACTGTTGGGTTTCTTGTTTCGAGATCCTTAATACTTTTAACTGATAAAAATAATAAATGTCAAATAATCTTTTATAAGTCTTTTAGTCACATATTTAAAACAATATCATTAAAACACACTTAGAGTTTCAAAACAAAAAATTATCTCTTTAAATATCATCAATATTATTGTCTTGTTAAACAATCAAACAATTGCAAATGATGTACCGACGGATGAGGAATAGTGACAGAAACAACGTTTTGATCAGACAAATGTACAAACATACAAAAGTGGAGTATAAATAGGCCTCATGATGACGCTTCTTTAAACCCTCACCTCTAATTTAATCTCATCATCAGCAGTATCTGGTTTTAGATTTTGTGCATAACTCTCCATTACATATTTAAGCCCCATTTAAATGTTCCTCCATGAAAGGTGGTGTGCCCGAAAATGTGTCTAAATCATCTTGGGACAACGAAAAAAATAGGGGAATAAAAAAATGTTGTCAGAGGACTAAGATCATCGTGTGTGGGACGTGAAAGACTAGGAAAGAGTGGGACAAGACAGTGATGGGTGCAGTTTGGTGTCTGTGTGATGTGTTGTAGTGTGTGCGAATGAGTGTATTACGCGATGTGTTAGAATAAAAGTAGACATAGGACAACCAGGTATTTACAAACAGAAGAGGACAGAGAAAAGGGGGAGGAGCATTCCATTTACCATGGTTTAATTTTGGTGTGTGACATGTGTGTAGTGTGTTTGGGATGCATGTAAAACTGTGAGCATATCTAAGTGGGGGATAAACTGAGGATTAACTCTTTGACTTGAATGGATGAAAAACAGCTGCAGGGGACACGCTGACAGCTGATTGGCTCAGACTGCTCTTTGTCTGCTCTCACACCCACACACAAAGACAGATATTGATGATCCTGCATGTGACACCTTGACTAACGGTGTCACATGGATTACATAATGTCAGCATCACGTCTTATTTTGAGGATCCAGCAGCTGAACTGCGACTCCTTCACTCAGAGGCTCTGCAGCGACCTGAACGGTCTGAGGGCACGTGATGGTTTAACAGTTTTACAGCAGATCTTTAAATTAACTCGCTAATTTTCAAAACCCATGCACTCAGACTCAGAAAATGCAAGCTCCAAATTCCCTCAAAAAGACAAAACAAAGGTAAAGGTTTATCCAGTAAACTCCCACCAAATGCAGGTTTCGGAGCAGATTTCTGTCGTTCAAAGTAAATCAGAAATAAGAAGACTTTCAGCTGACCACCAGAGGAGCCTACATTGTGGGGTGGGGGGTATACAGACTCAACACAGAAAGACTGGGATTCAAACCAGGAACCCTGCTGATAACAAACCCACCACGCTTCCAATAAAAATCCTAATCACACAAAACTTATTAAACGAGGGCTCATTTACATGAACTTGCCCTGCATTTTTTAACAGAAAACACTGCAGTTTACTGTGTGGTCCGATTGTTTTTCCTCAATTGTGAGTTGCTTTGGATAAAAGCCTCTACCCTCCTCTCCTGTGACATGTGCACTGCCCACTTCTGATGAACAGCAAATGCAACACGATGTGAAGCCAGATAGAGATAGACATGGTGTACTTGGATAGATCTACTCACTGAATAAGGTCTTTTCAGACCTCGGCGTTCTTAAAGTCACAAAGTTACTTTACGTTTGAACTTTGGAGCCTTTAATTATGCGACTGGGCTGACAAGAATCTCAGGAGTTCTAAGTAATTCAAAGCCAAGCTGAATAAACTTGACCTCTACGTCGTAGAGAAACTTAGGACAACAACCTTAACTGCTGTTAAAGTGTTCTAACATATCACATCTGTAGGTCATGCCAAATATTTCCTATCTGTGCTTTTTAATCTAAAAATTGTACCTTGAATGATTGGGACCTTGATTACCCTTTCTGCTGTCACATGGAGTTCAGAGTCACAGACACACTAAAAAAAAAAAGGAAATCGGGACTGAGAAAAACTCCTAAACCTTTCTCCTTTTCTTTCCTTTTTGTGTGCATGTTTCATGTCAGATCATACGTTGTTAGATGAGTAGAACTTCCAATAGTCTGAGTGCAAAGTTAGTAACACCCTCCCTACAAAGTCCTCCTACATGATATACTTTTTGCTGTGGTTGGGGTGAGAGACTTGAGGAGGTCCAACACACAGCAGGTGAAGGAGAGGAAAGCGCCATGGCAACTGCTGCAAATCAGGTATCCAACTATTAAGCTGTGACAATTATTACGTTGATAAACCAATGATTACTTCTTTTTTTTTTTGGACAGCGCAAATCTACTTTAGATGACACTCTGCAGTTTACCTCAACTTTGGGGTCAGTGACCACATGGCTAAAGCCTAACTTCACAGCCTACCTTTTAAAATAAGTCAAATTATTTCTCTCAACAAAGAAGTACAGTTTAAGCCTTCTTATCATCAGAAGGCATTGCTATGTTTTTTTTTTTTGTGGTCAGTTTTACTCTGTACTGTTACTTTAATACAATACATATGGATTAAAGAAAGCAACTGAATTTGAGGCAAAAGTGTCTACCAAATGGAAATATTCATCTACAATTTGACCAAAAACGCACAAACATCATGGGATAAGAGAATGACAGTACATGTCCAATTAAGCAAAGACAAAAGACGGATAAGCGTGTGAAATGACGTTTGCACCCGCGTTTCGAACCGGTTCCCTTCACGCAGAACGTGGAGTTCGTGAGAACCGGCTACGGCAAGAACTCGGTGAAGCTGCTGTTCATCAGGAGACGAGGAGGCCACCACTACATCATCGAGCTGACGGCTGATGTGGAGATCACGCTCAACTCCCGTAAGGACTACCTGACAGGTGACAACTCGGACATCATCCCCACCGACACCATCAAGAACACCGTCCACGCCCTCGCCAAACTCCAAGGGGTGAGTATTAATTTTCCTTTAAGTTAATACTTTCCTCATCGGAACTGCACTGCAGACATTTAAAGAAGAGACACAGAGGCATCTAAGGGTTTCTAACGTTAATTTGGATGTAAACATTGTAAACACCAAGGTATGAACAGTTTAGAAAGCATAGAGGACTTTTGTTTCATTGATTACAAGACAAGCTTTATTTGCTTCCAACGAAAAACGTGCTTTATGGATTCAGCTCCAGGTGCACATAAGTCAGACGGTAAAGATTAATTCAAAAAGCTTTTCTTTTAACTGGCTTCACTGAGAGGTGAAATCGTGCCCTGCAAAGGCTGCAGGTTCATGTCGTTTATTCCGCGACTAAACACTTAACCCGAGATGGTTGTCCTAACAGCCCGTCACTCCTCTTTTTGAAATCTGCGTAGGTAAAAACCATCGAGCAGTTTTCCCTGGACATCTGCCATCATTTCCTGACCTCTTTCAACCATGTGCTGAGAGCCAAAGTTTACATGGAGGAGGCTCCATGGAGAAGGTTGGAGAAGGTAAAACGCAGCATCCCGAGATGAGCGTGCAGGTTTTTGATGAAACCGTAAATCTAGCGCACACCAACTCAATTAAATATTTATGAAAAAAAAAAAAAAAAAAATCCAGGACTTGACTTACAGACTTGAATCTTTGCTTATTTATAACTTTGTCATATTTTTCCCAGAATGGGGTAGGGCACGCTCACGCATTTATCTACAGCCCAGAAGCTCATCGTTTCTGTGATGTAGAACAAAACCTCAGTGGTGACTGCACACACAAGCACACACACAAACACACACGCACATGCAAAGATGGGTTTTTCAGTGACTGAAACTGATTTTTTTTTGCATGCATGCATGCATGCCTTTGGAATCCCCTCCCCCCCTCCTTATTTTTTGGACTATGTAGGGTGTTTATCTTGCAGCTGACCAAAGTTTTCTCTAGTAAAGCAGTTACCACAGACGTACAGTACAAACGACCGGAGGAGGCTGTATATTTATGCCCACTTTAACTCCAGAGGCTTCTTGATTCCATTAGTTAGGAGTTAGTGGTTCAAATGCTGTCAAAAAAAAGTATCTTTACAGATAAGGCTAGATATGACTTGCTCGGTGTTGCTGAGGCACTAGGCGCGTCTGAAGTTCACTTTTTGTGCAAACATTTTAACTGTTTAGTGCTTGCTCCACGCTCATCGGCTCTGTGACCCGTACAGGCACCCCGGTGGTTCACAGTGGAGTAAAGAATATGAAGGTGCTGAAAACCACCCAGTCTGGTTTTGAAGGTTTTTTCCGAGACCGCTTCACTACACTTCAAGAGACCAAGGACAGGTTTTTCTGCACCTCTGTGTATGCCAGGTGGCGCTACAACAAGACTCATGACGTTGACTTCGATGCTGCGTGGTAATTATGCCCTTCAGAGAGTACAAGAAAGAAACAACGCAAAACAAAATAACTGTTTTTACCATCTTTATTTTCAAGACTTTCTAATGTTTCTAAAAGTGAATTCACCACATTTTTAGGAAGTGCGTGAAGGACGTGATTATCGAGAGGTTTGCTGGCCCTTTTAATGGCGGCGAGTACTCACCATCTGTCCAGAAGACCCTCTATGAGACACAGGTTCTGGTTCTGGAGAGAATTCCTGAGGTACATCCAAGAGAATGATTATTGAGTACACATGTTTTAGCCATGTCTCAGAAATCTGTCAAAAACACTCATTCCAAAGACAATTTTGATACACAAAAACGTGAAGGAATAAGTATTTCCCCATTCATATGTACATGGAATCAAATATTTGATGTTCCGTTGTAGCCGTGTACAATTTAATAATCCTGAATATGAAAATCTAGTGTAGTTTAAAAAAAAGGAAAGAAGAATATGAAGAAGGACGGAGAATTTCTTGCATTTATTATGATGGTTTTGGTTTTTGATTGCAGGCAGTATAAACTCAATATAATTGATTGTTTTGTCTCATCATCATCATTTATTTTGTTATTGTGCATCCATTTTTGCATTTCAGGCCCACAACACAAAACAAAAAAAGGAGTCATTTTGTAGTAGTAATGAGGTAAAATTATTTAATCTCAAACAAGTAACGTCATAAGATGCTCATAATCTTGATTTGGCACAAAAACTGAATACATAAAAAAAAGATTATCTCTGAGACGCGAAGATGGGAAAATCATCTTTGTCAATAAATGTCAGTAACCCATTGAAATCTTTTTAGTCTTCTTTAAGGAATATTGAAACATTATTCCTTAAAGAAAATATTGTAAAATGTTAGCATATTTCTCCTTCTACACTGAAGAATATCATTAACTGCTTCAGATCAAATCACTACATTAAACAGCACAATACTTTGATTTTTAGGGCAACACACTTAAGATCGCCTTCATGAAGATATATTTTCCAAGGATATCCATGTTCTTGCAATTTGACAATGCAAAACCAGACTTTACACGTTCCAAAGACACGGCTGCAGGAGAAGGTGCACCTGTTTCCAGTCCTGAACTTACTTCTCACGCTCAACACTTCTAAATGGTCAAAGCTTTACCTTGTAAATGGTTTCCTTTGGAATGTGTTGAAGACCCGAAATGCAGGAATGGATGTACATTACAGGCTGTTCAAAACGCAGCATCTCACCTTCTAAACAGTAAAAAAAAAAAAGAGGACAAGATCATATCCCTCCTGCACTGGTCTGTTTGCTCTTCCCTCCTGCCCGTTTCAGGGTCCATACTAAGATTTTATTGTTTGTTTTTAAGTGCCTCAGAAGCACAGCATCACAACTCCTGAAACCTCACACTCCAGCGCGAGCACTGAACTCTACAGATCAGTTACTTCTAGAGACTCCCAGATCCAGACTGAAAAACAGAGGCGATAGAGCATTTTCAGCAGACGGTGGAACCGTTTGCCTCCTGATGTCAGAGCTGTTAACACCCTCAATCATTTTAAAACTCTCTCAAAAACGTACTTTTTTTCCTTTAGCTTTTAGAAGTGACTGTGCATGTCTTTTTATTCATCCATTTTAATTATTACTTAAGACTATTTTATTACATCAGGTTTTATTGTTCCTATCTCTGTATCTATCAATATAGCTTTGTTAATTTGTGCAGCACTTTGGTTAAGCTTTTTTGTTTTAAATGTGCAAAATAAATACAATTTGACTTAACTTCACAAAAGAAATAAAGTTGTCGAGACAAAACAAGAAGTATATTGAGTTCAAGTTTGTGCAATTAAATGAAAATGAAAATAAATCTGCATGATTTTCTTTTTATCTCCCTCTTTTGACTGTAAAACAAAATCCTCCGTTTCAGGTAGATGAAATTGAGATTGTAATGCCCAACCAGCATTACCTCACCATAGACATGACAAAAATGGGTATTGTCAACAAAGATGAGGCAAGTTCTATAGTTACACTCAGTCTTACACGTTTTGCTGTCTTAAAATTATTTGGTGACTGATATACTCTTGTCTTCATTAGGTGCTTCTACCGCTGGATAACCCTGCCGGGAACATCACTGGGACAGTATGCCGTAAGCAGCGGTCTCGACTTTGAAAATGTTGTCACAACCTGGAAACGGCTTTGATAGTAGCCTTGTTATAATACTATAAGCAAGTGTTTGTGCAAATATTCAAACTGATGATCCATATAACTGAAAAGTCAACATGATGTCACACAGAATATTAACAGAAGCCTAAAAATCAGACTCATAACTCAAGAGTTATCAAACATAAATGATTACTGCTGACTGTGTCATGTGATTGTGTCACATTTAAAATAAAATAAAATTGCTATAACTAAGGTCATGTTTGGTGAGAAAAAAGCACCATTTATTGCAAATTTCAAATTCAGAAATGCAAAGTTCAGTGTTATGTTGCACATAAACATTGGTCCTACACACGTCAGTACAGCTGTCTATGCGACAAAGCTGAAAGCACCACAAGTAGGGACATAATAAGAATATATACACATAAATATTTTCATTTTAAGAAACTCAAGCTTAAATAATGCAGGTGAGGAGGGACAAAGAGGCTTTTGGGTAGGTCCTGGGGTCTAGGAAAACAAAATGCTCCACTGATACATGCTCAGGGTGGTTCATGGACTCTGCTGTGCAGGTAAGGACATAAAAATTCAATTTTGGGGACAAAACGTGATATATCAGAATATTTTATGCATGTATCAAAGTGTTTAGGTATGACAGAACATACACAGTTTTCAACTATATATATCATCTTATATACAAATACTTTTAAAACCATCAGGATTATTCACTTTGCACACATACACCACACAAACACACACGTCTTTTCTGCAGTCTTCATTCCACATTTTCTTCTTTTTAAATAAAACACAAAAAAATACTTATCTAAAGCAGCAGGAAAAAGAATGGCTAAAAGGGTAAACAGCAGAGTGGATCCCATGTGCAGACCATTTTTGGGGTCCAGGGCTTATAAAAAACACATAGCATTCAAATCCTGCAAAGGTGCCACTGTGGGCGGAGGAGTCTCTGTGAAGCGGTAGCTAACCTGGAGTCTTCTGGCATGATGATTGTCACTGAGGTGGGTGGTGGGACGCCCTGTGATGCTACGAGGCATTGATTTTCAGGTGCTGAGTTTGCAGCGGTTTCACGTGGTACTCATAGATCTTCAATGCAGGACCAAGCTTTATCGACAGCCCCGTCAGGACGTCATTACGCGTCATAAGAAGCAGGGACTTGCCGTCAATTTCCTGTATAAGGGAAAGAGAAATATTTGCTTTAGGATCCTATATTGTCTAAATCATTTGACTGGTATTTTGAGCAGGAGAAAAAAACACATGCTCCAACCTGATCCTGGAATGCTATAGCTTGTTCCTCAAACCCTGTTGCTTTGAAATAATTGACAACATCCGCAACTCCCCAGCTGGACGGGTCGGGCAGCTGTCCGTTCTCCACTGGACTGTGGGAAAAAAAGTTTAAGGAGTCTCACTGTGAATGCACACTGAATTGTGACAGCAGTTTTAACTATTTCTAAATGTTCACAATCAATCAATCAATCAATCAATCAATCAATTTAGGTAGTACTTTTTGGTGTCGACTGAGCCATTTGCCTTTTCTTCCATGGCAGCTGTAGAAAAAATAAAAATAAGGTTGCATAAATATTATAAATACTTTTAAGAAGAAACCTATCAAATAAAAACAAAGGACAAAAAGATGCTTTAAAGCAAAGTGTTGTGGTTTGTGATGAAATTGTTATATTTATATATAAAACTAATGAATTATTTTTAATTAAATAGGGTTGCAGAATATACTGAAAATGTATCATCATCTCAGTATCAACATAGAAAAAAAGAGAAAATATTGCAATAATTGGTCTTTTATTTTCAAAAAGCTATGCAATAACTCTCAAAATGTAATTTGACCTCTCAGATGAAACCTGCCCGAGACTGTAATTTAGATGCTAACCTACATGGAAAGTGGTGTTAGTACTGTGATGATGAAGGGAACAAGATAAGAGAGGAAAACCTGAGCACAGAAATCAGGGGTCCATGTTAGCTGCAAACCTAAAGGACACCTACTCCGGATACTCAAGTAAGTTTTGATGTGTCACAAGTTAGCTATAAAATAAATTATATTGTGCAGCCCTACCATTTCACACTAGATATTTAGGTCATTTATATAACATATCTTACTGTACAATTTACCCATACTATCCAATGTTGTGTAAAGAAAAACTAATTTTTGTTGTAGTGATTATTATTAATATGTTACAGTAATTGATTTTATGGAAATTCAAGAGATGACAAATTACTTGCAATGACTGACCAATAATAATAATAATAATATTAATACACATGCAGAAGATGCAGTAAAATTGTTAAAAGTAATGTGGAGATTTTCATGGTTGTTTCTGGGAGAATATCATCCAAGAATCTTAAAGTAGAGTGAATTATACAATTTTGTTAAAATATGTAAATTAATATTAATACTAAACATTTAACATACAAATCTATTAAATTAGTTGGTGTCTAGTGTGCATTATTTCCTCATTAAATGCCCCCCCCCTTCAAAAGTCCTGGCATTGTTCAAATAACCTGAATTTTCCATCTAAATGAAAGGTCAGTCTGCCATGCTTGGACAATTAAGATGAATTAAAATAGCTGTGAATGAACAAATCAATAAACAAACATATTACGAATCCAAACACAAAGCTGAAGCAAAACTGCTGGTGACTAAGATATTGAACATTTAGCAAGACCCCGTGTATTTTAAGCTGAAGAGCTGTGAAACTGCTAAAATGAGACTCTTACTTTCCGTATTGTTGCAGTAATTTTTCATCAGACGTCTTCTTCAGGACAACTCACTTTGTTGGCAGTTCAAACACCGTCATTGTTTTTTTTTTTAACAGTCTGGATGTCTCCGCTGGAATTACAGTGGGATAGTGTCATTGTTAATGCAGTATTTATGAGTACCGATTAAAAATAAAAGCTGTTTTCTGTCAATCACACGTGATATAAAGAGCAGCGGAGTCTGAAATTCACTACCCGAAACTCCAGCTCGTTAGATGCTTAACAAAATAGAACAATGATATACAACCACACTAACGCGTTTATAAAAGTGCAAAAACAAAAAAAAAGTCATACAGTATAACAAAGAAATGTTACCCTGAGCAGCGAAACGTATTTGTCGCGTTTTAAATAAACGCTAACGATGAGCTAACAGAGACAGTTAGCTTCGTCTGCTAATAGAAAATTTAACAGTTACCTTATTTAAGGAGATTCCGCCTTGAACGCGATTTCTCGACCGAGCTATACAGGTAAGTCAACCGCAAAAAGTTTCTTCACCACCAAGATATTTTTTTCAACAGATGGAGGACTGTATTCATTTGATAAAATCAAATTATAATCATGTAAAGCCAACTAGCTCATTCGCTTTTGCTTTCTTCGCCCACGGCAGCAGGTGCTTCTGGGAAATGTAGTGCGTTTCCGTTTAGGCGACAACAACAGTTGCGCGACTATCCACAGTTTTAACAACTTAAGAGTCGTACGTTTCCATACGATTTAATCACACTGAACGCACACAAGCATATATTTTAATAAAAACAATTTATTATAATGACATATCCTTCTTTACATAAACTCTGCTACAGAAAAGAAAATCCCCTTTCAAACACAATATGGGTGGGAAAAACGTGTCAGCTTTCTAAATGATGTGCAAAATTTCCACAAACTAATTACACTTTTCTGATTATTGATCCCATTACTGGCACATGTGAATAGCTACAAGGACTCATAAACCTGTTTCCTCCAGTTAGCAGTGTAAAGTGTTTTAGGGAAGGCTTCGATCTTTTACATCAAATCTGACAAACATTACATACATTGGAGGAAGAAAACAGCATGAAGAGGAGCTGTGGCTCTTTTACACATTTTCTGGGATGATTTTACACACAGGTAGTTTGGTGAGAGACATGCGAAATACCAAAGTGTACTTTTCAAATTTGTCTAAAATTAAAATATGGTGAGATTTTAAGGATTATGATTTGTTCACAACTGAAACTGGAAAAAATGTTGGTTCCCCTTTGATAAAGGTGATTTCCTAAGTAAAAAGCATTAGTAAGGTTTCAGAACAGACATAATTGTGAATCAACTATAAATATTTTGCTACTAAAAGGGAAAATGAAGTTCCATCAATAAATGATCCAGTATATTACCTGTTTATAATACTTTTGAACATAAAACATCTGGAATCTTCTTATACTTGTATACTCCTTATTTATACTTTGAGCTACATGTTTAAACATTAATGTTTATGTTAATGATTAGACATCTACAAATATAAATTCAAAAAGTGTAAGAAACCATGGTGTTTTTGATATTAAATTAGGGCTAAATAAAATAAAATAAAATCACATAATTTTCCCAGACCAAGAAAATCTTCCAACTAACCCAGCATTGATTACCTATTTTTTTTTTTTTTCACATTACGTGGTCTCAGATTGTTGATTTTGGTTTAACTGCTTTCCCCTAACGCACAAAGACGCCAATGCCATGTCAAATGATTAAAACAACACAAAAGTTTCAAAAAGTACAGTAAAAGACTGTCAACAGAGCATTTTTGCTTCAGACTCCACGTGAAACGTTCATCTCTCTACAGCCCTAAGAGTCCAGCCTTCAGAAATGAGCTCAAACTGTGATTTCTCTGCTGATGATAGATGGACACAAACAAACTTAATAAAACTAATAAAAAAAAAAGAAAAGAAAGAAGAACAAGAAAATATTGTGGCTACGGAGGTACTGAAAATCTTACACATTTTTTTTCCATCTTAAATACAACATATGGATATGTAAAAAATGTAGAGATGTAGGGATTACATTTTAGCATCAAGGACAGGCAGTTTTTCAGAATTTATGGACCTTGAATTTTGCTTAGTGTAAAAAAAAAAAATCCCTTATAAAACTGTATTTCTGTAATGGGAAACAATATGCATTAAATATGCAGAGAGACTGTCTTAAGAAGAATGTCTTTCATAAAATAATAATAATTTAAAAAAAATAAAATTTTGTAACCCTATTCCCTTTGAAAATCATAATTTACTCCCATTAGTGCTCTCAAACTGACCTTACTGAGCCATGTGAAGCAGAATGTGTAACTATTGTTCTACCACAGTGTGCAAGTTGGTCTGACATTTTGCAATGAAACTACATGTTATAACCCCAGAAAGAAGATGAATCAACCAAGTTGTAGCCAAGATGAATGTATATTTTACATGTATATTTCTGCCTATTATTACACATAAATGGTTTGGTTTTGCTTCCAGTGGATAACAGCACGCACATCAAAATGACTCATTCACTGTTTTGATGTCCCAGACTGTGACACAATTTGAAGGTAACAGAACAAATGAACAAAATTGTGGGAACACTGTTTAGCTTGTTGTGACGCTGCTGTACAAACATAAACATGCACAAGTAAACGAGTAAAAAAAATGAAATGAATATGGCAGATTTACATAGTATGCAGAGCATTCTGCTCAAACAGTAGTTAAAAAAAAAAAGAAAGTAAAACAAAACAAACAAAAAGCGACCCCAAAGGACAAAGTTTGTCCATGTGAGAAACACCGCTTTGCATTCATGATATACTCTCAAGATAATCTAACAAACTGACCTTTCATCTATTGAAAATGCTGTGTCAATGCATCTTTTAAAATGTACCAAAAACAAATAAACGGTTGTGTGCAGTAATATATACACATCCTCAGATTCCTTTCATTTTCAGAAGATTTGTACCTGTAATATTTTTATTTATATATATATATATATATATATATATATATATATATATATATATATATATATATATATATATATATATATATATATATATATATATATATATATAAATAAATGTAATTCCTTCAATTAAATACCACACCAAAAGACTGAGGTAAAAAGTGAATATCCAGTGAACAGATATGGATAAATAATGATAAATTTGATAAATTAACAACAAAGCACTGATACATTTCTAATTCCTAATATCTCTTCCATCCATCTATCCATTTTCTATGCCCGTTTAATCCTGTACAGGGTCACGGGGTCCTAATATCTCTTGTCATTGTTTTATCCGCGTCTTGGAAATTCAAATGCTGGAGTGCTAAAAATGAGAGCCTCTTAGAAGTCATCATTGCTTCTTTTCCTTCATAAAATGTTTGAAATTCAGTCATGTTTTTTAAAAAAAAAAAAAAAAAAGAAAAAAGTTTTTCCTCATGCATCTTTGTCTTTACGAACACTTACATGGCTCCAGGTCTTAAGGACGCCAGAATGACAAACAATGATTGCAGACTTGATTTATGAACGTTGAACTAAACTCTTTAAAAGACACCCAGCCCAGTAAAAGACAATAGATAAATTAAAAATATATATATTTTTTAAAAATCCCTTAATTTCCCCTATGCCTAAATATGTGCAACACCAGCTAATAAAGTCACTCTTTGTGCCTCTTGAAAAGGAGGGTAATATCATTTTTTCATGATGATTTTCAAATGGGAACTTAAATAAGAAGAAACACAGAAAATTAAAGATAAAAGACAATGACAATGTGGTTTAGTACTTGTGTTGCAGCACGAGGGGTGTCTGCATAATGTGCCTGTGTGTAGATCAGTGCTAACTGCACGCAGGATTATGGCAAAAAAGATCTCATTCAGCTGTGTGGAATGATGGAACTCATTTTTATTTTCTGAGTCTGTAATGGCCTCTGTTCCATCCTAACCCTCAGTAGAGTCCAAATATCCCAAAACACCAGAGCCCTGTTAGGACTCTTGCCCATTCACTAGAAGTCAGCAAACTCTTTTGCACACTTTTCAGTTTGTGAGACGCGAATCTCCTCTTCTTCATAGTCATCAAAGTTGCTTGTGTCACCTGGTCCTCTGCACTTTGGCAAGAAGGGAGCTTCGACCTGAGAATGTATAAGGTTTTAAATGAAGATGCAGTGTCACGGTATGTCTCTGGATTAACAAGTATGTAAAAAATACTACCCCCGTTTGTTCTCCAGTGACAAAATTAAGTCCTACCTTTCGCTCATAGATGGCAATCCAGTCTGTTGTGGAGAACCACTTGTGGTTTTTGATGTCGTTCACTCCATTCTTCAGATTGCCGAACCTCTTCGTCAGGTCTACCTGGAGCAGGTTCCTCAGCAGGTCCTTCAGATCGGAGCTGAAGTGAGAAGGGAATCGTACCTACACAATATGGAGAAATGAAATTAAGTGTGGGTCATCAAAGACGAGGTGCAGAAAACCAATGTTACCAGTGTTTCAAATATCTAAAATTAAGTTTGTCTGTCTGCAGACCTTGCCAGATACAATCTTTTCATAGATCTGGATTGGCTGATCAGCAAAGAAAGGAGGGTAACCGGCAGCCATCTCATAGATAAGAACTCCAAGTGCCCACCAATCCACAGCTTTGTTGTAGCCCTGAGAAAAAAAAAAACAGCAGGACATTCACTCTTTTTCAAGGGTTTTACCTTAAAAAGGCCAAAATAGTAAAGAATGTCACAAGTCTGCATATAAACACAGGAGATGTGTCGGTCAGTGTATTCTTGAGACACATTTAAAGACCGATTACAGTGTTGTACTGAACTGTGGAGTTAAGACTCCTTCATGCATTGAGTAGGTTTTAAACGTAAACTAAAACCTCAAAATCTAACACCGTAATGTTATAAAACAGACTTACTATGATCCATTAGCTGGCTCATTGTATTGCGCCTTTAACAAATAAATTAATTTTTGTCTGGATTTCAGAAAACTTTATAAATTCAAGTTAAAAATTCTATTACTTAGTATGGTATATCTAATAAAGCAGCCTGAGAGTATATGTTACATGAAAAAAGTATTTGAGAACACGTTAATATTGAATTCAGGTGTTTCAATCTGACCCGTTGCCACAGGTGTATACAATCAACCAACTAGACACGCAGGGTCCACCTGAAAATAATTTTAATACAACTGTGCACAGTGGGACAGTGGAACAGTGCACTGTGGAGTTTGGGAGTCAGGTAGGCAAGTCTGATTTGGCGGATGTCGGGAGAACGTCACCTGCCTGACTCCAGCGTGCAACTATGATGTTTAGTGGAGGAGGGATGATGGTATGGGGCTGTTTTTTAGGGTTTGTGCTAAGCCCCTCATCTCCAGTGAGAGGTAATCTTAATGCTTCAGCATATCAGGATAGTTTGGATGATGCTATGCTTCCAACTTTGTGGTAACAGTTTGGTGGAGGCCCTTTTCCATTCCAGCATGACTGTGGCCCAGTGCACAAAGCAAGGACTATAAAGACTATAACGATGCAGCCTGAATTCAGAAGAACTTAACTTGCCTGTGCAGAGCCCTGACCTCAATGCAACCAAATACTTTTAGGATGAACTTAAACAGATACTGACCTTCTCATCCACCATTAGTCCCTGATCTCATAAATACTCTACAGATTAAATGGACACAAGTTTCTACAGAAACACTCCAAAATCTCATGGAAAGCCTTCCACGAGGAGTGGAAGCTTTCACAGCCATAAAAGAGGGAGCAGTCCTCAGTGGTGTAGCAGTTATGCGTCCAACTACATTTGTCCATAATGTGCACTGTCGAAAAATCGATAAGTTCCAGTTCTATTCATCTACTCAGATAGATGCAGTAGTGTTCTTGGTGCTAAGGGAGTGTATGCTGAGGGGTTTCCTCTCAGTAAAGTGAGTTCTTGCAGAATTTGAGAATTATATGTCTCATGTTCAGGCTCTTTACAACTCAGAATGACTTCCTTGGCAGAAATGTTTCCTGACTCATAAATGCTGCGTGAAGTGAAACATGTAATTCGAGTCTCTACGGTGGCAGCAGAACGGGGGGTTCGGGTTCCAGGATAAAATCAAAAGCAGCCGTATGTAGCCATCTGTCTGAGAAACAGACACAGAACCTAATTACCGCCACCTTACAGCAGCCTCCCTTGATGTGTTTATTTGGAAGAAGGCAGCACCTTCTCCATGTGGAGTAGGAGAAAGGTTTTGAGTTCAGGCTAGTCTACAGCAGGCAGAAACATCTAAAAATTGCTGAGGAAGGTGGACCATTAGCCAGACTTACTGTCACTACAAACACCACTTTAAATGGCCAACTACTTGACAACAGTCCAACATGATGAGGAATATGATTATACAGCAGATTGACTGAACACAAACACAGATTTGATTATTTTACAGCAACCTACCATGCTGTCACATTGACAACAGAAAAACATGACAAAACCTTGCACTATCTGCACTGCATTACCCTGCAACGCCGATGGAAAAACATGCCTGGATGATCCCGTACTACATGTCTGTACTGTAGTAACATGGCTCACTCTCTGTGAAAGGCTCACCTTGCTGAGGATGATCTCTGGGGCCAGGTACTCAGGAGTTCCACACAATGTCCAGGTCCTGCCCTTTACTCGTTTTGCAAAGCCAAAGTCTGTCACCTGAGCAAAGAATAACACAGGTAGAAAAAAAAAACAAAGGGAGAAGATTAATGTGGACTTTATAACCAGGGGTGGACACAAACCTGTACTTGAGGACCAGTCTACTGCACGTTTCCCTACTTCAACACGCCCTGACAGGCATGACAGTGTCATTAACAGACTTGCACAGACATTGATGACATGCTGATGATGAGCAGAGATTAGAATCAAGTGTGTTGAAGCAGGCACACATCTAAAACGTGTGGTAGGCTGGCCCTCGAGTACCGGCTTGTGTGCACCCCTGGTTATAACACTTTTAAACTACCGTGCACCTATATAAGACTACAACACTGTCTTCCTGCACACTAAAATTGGAAAGATTCACCGTTTGCGCTGCACTTAGTAGTTGTTGTGGCTAACCAGCCATAACAACTGCTGTAAGTGCATAATGGGCTTGATTACCTTCTCAGTTACCACAGCAGTATGACTAATGGTTTCTTTTATTGTCACAAATACTCCAAATAGATTAAGTACCTGGATATATCCATGTTGATCTATAAGCAGGTTTTCAGGCTTCAGGTCTCTGTATATGAGGTCTAAGGAGTGAAGGTACTCAAACGTGAGCACTATCTGAGCTGCATAAAATCTTGCATGGTGTTCGCTGAAAGAGGGAAATCAAGAAATTTACACAGTGGCGCAATAAAAAGACAACACGTTTCTTTGGACGAAAGGGGCAATAAAGGTAAACTTGCATAAGAATAATGTGCACAACACCTGAACCTTCCCGTGCGTCTGAGGTGTGAGAACATTTCTCCACCAGGCACGTACTCCATCACCATGTAGAGGTTTGAGTTGTCCTGCCAGAAAATGATCACAAGTGAAACTACAGTCACACTTACTTGATATTAATCAACAACCAAAAAAAAAAAAAAAAAAATCAGCTTTCAGGAAGTGCATACAATCAATTCTGCACATACTTAGAATGTTGAGGATGTTTTAATGTTTTTTTTTCCTTTGAGCAGCATAAAAAAAATGATGAAATCAGGATTGATGCTTTCTCTGCACTCAACGTCTAAACATGCAGCAGAAAGGAACTACGTGCTTCTCTTTAGATGCTGAATTTTCATCACATATGAAAAGACTAGGTACAAATTACCAAAAAAAACACTGCCTGGGTCCGGCTGTGAACAACTGAGCTGCAAATGTGTTGCATCATTTCATTTGTTTAATAAGACAAATGAGAGACTACTGTAGGTGTAGTTATTTGTCTAAAATGATTATATGGCTTCTAGTTTTTCATAAGGAAACACATTTTAAATATTTTCTCTTGAGTTGAGAAAAAAAAAATTAAATTCACGATTGTCTGAAACACTGGAAGCAGAGGAAAGATCAAGACTTATTTGGAAATCAGAGACAGACAAAAAAAATAAAACAGGCTTTTTTTTTTTAAAATCGATCGGTACCTTGAAAGCATATTCCAAACTGACGAGGAAGGGGAACGAGACGGCCTGTAATATTTTCTTTTCATTTAGTGTGTGTTCTATCTGTTTCAACTTCACCACCTAAAAGGACAAAAATGACAAGCAAATAAGAATGATACTGCGTGCTACAAAGAAAAAATGAAAAAGTCACACATGTACAAAAGGTATTTACAGACATATAACATCTCATATCTTTGGGTAAGTATGACATTATCGAAGTGTTAAAACCAAACTATATCATCAGGACAGACAACTCATCACAAACAGCACAGTCCGTTTTATTGCTGGCAAAGTCACACAGTACGTTTACATGCACTAAGACAAAGTCGAATTATTGCCTTAGTCTGGCTGATATCGAAGTTTTAAAAGGCATGTATACAACTTAGTCAGGCAGTAGTTTGTAATTTGTAGTAATTTGAGGTATTGGAGTGAGATAATGTGGGTCTAAATCGAGGTATTCCGCCACGTATATGCAAACCACGATTAGCCGAGCTGACAGGCCCGGGACTCCCCCTTCTGGAAGTGATAAGGCCGCAGAGGTAGGATTACCAACTGTCACGGCAATGCAACAACACAGTTGTAAGTGTGCATCTTACCTGCAACACAATCAGACTTAGTATGTATGAAATGTACAGAGCTGCTGCATCATTGGTGTCCATATCTTTGTGTGTTGTCCTCCTTCTGCATTGGCTTCAAATCTGCTACATTTGTTTACTAACCGTTTTAACTAACCAGAAGAATACCAACGCGAAAGGGTGTGTGGCGCCACCTAGTGTTACGGAGTCAAACGCACCTCACTCAATAATTTGATTCTCTGCGCATGTGTCTCAGGTTCAGTGCGTGAGTCTGGAGTGCCCTGATTATGCCCAATAGCTCGAGTAAGATGTGCATGTAACCGCACTGACTGTTACATCACCATAGAGTTGAAAACATAAACAATGTTTGCCATTTTACTTTAAGCTTCAAAATACAGTAAGAGTACACTGCCATTGAAATTCCATGTAATGTAGTAGCTCTTTGTACTTTTTTTTTTGGCACGCACACATTGTAAGCCGTTGACAGTAAAAACCCTAACGATACCAGACCTGGTCAGAGTGATTGGAAAGGTCTGGAAGTTCATTTGCATAATGCACTGAAGTACTTCAATGGAAACTGATGGCTCGGCTGATGGCCTGAAAACTACTGGATGACATTCATAAAGTCTTAGAATAATAAATCTCTGAATCAGAGAATAAATAAGTATATAAAATTAAAAAAAAAGATAAATATTTTGATGCATGAATTACAAAACAAGCAAAAAGAGACAGCAAAGCCTTGATTTTTACACTTTAAAGGAAACAATGTTAGGATGTCTGAGGTAAAAGTGAACGCTCAGTCGATCACGAGTCTGAGTCCTGACACTGTAAGAGGACAGGTTTTGCAGCTGTTCTGCTGAGCCGATACTAAAAGGCAGACAGGTCTACCTCTTAAACCAACAGCTAAATTCAAGAGCAGTGCTACACGAGCCGTGCTGCGCCACCGAGCACAAGCCAGACTGTCTTTATGACTTTCACATCAGTATTTATGATCAAAACCATCATGTGAAGCGCCTCTGAGGTTTTCAGTGATAACGAGCAAGTGGCGCTTGAGAGGAAGCACTCCATTTCCTCTTATGAGATACACAGCATCTGCATTTAAGTGAATCTTTTTTATTTTTTGTTTGGCAGAGTTCTCATTTTTAGAACGTAGCCTAATTTACAATGCTTGCTCCCACGGATTATATTATTATGACTCTTTTTTTAAACCCATGTACTTACTTTTTGCTTGTCCAAGATCTTCATGGCATAGAACTGGTTTGTAGCTTTATGTTTCACAAGCATTACTCGTCCAAACGAGCCTGTGCCCAGAGTCTTGAACCTGTCAAAGTCATCCAGGCCTGTTGTGCACTGAGAAAACATCACCAGAGGAAACGAAGCAGCCAGGTGATGCAAACTCAACATTTTGTACAATTTCAACTTCTATAGATGACATATCCTCAGACTGACACGTGATATAGATGAAAATAGTTCTAGTCCTAATGCGTCTTCAGCTAAAATTTGAATCAACAAGACTGAAGTGAATTTAAAACAAATATCTTATTTTCCAGATAAAGAAAAAAAAAAAGACCAGAAAGTTAAATCTGAATTATACAAAGCAAAGTGCTCATAAAGAAAAGCTTACCTGTTGAGGACTCTCCCATTTTCTTAAAAAATCTTCTTTGGCTTTGGCTAAGAACTCTTTCACTATAAAAAAGACACATTTGTAATAAAACAATTAGAACTTTGGACATATTAGAATGTCAATTAATATATTAAGGAAAATAAACCAGGGAAGGTAAATATGTTCTGGAAAGACACACACACACACACACACACACACAAAAAGCATTCCCTGAAGATGCTCAAGGGAAACAAATACATTTGAAGGTCAGGCCGAGCAAATTCTAAGTATTTGAGAGGTAATATTATACTTCAAACAAAAAAACATGTTAAAAAAAACTATTTATTTCCATTGCAAAAAAAACTAAACAAACAAAAAAAAAAACCAACAAAAAAACAAAACCACACCCCTAAGCAGGAAATCTCAATACACAAAATGATGCAAAAAGCTCTGTGGACTTTCCAGAATTGGCCAATTTCAAGTCAAGCTATTCTGCATCCATTTCAAGTGTAGATGGGAATAGGTGGGAAAGAGACACTTACAGTAGGCAGAGAGAAAAACAAAATGCACAACATTTCTTAAGACTACAGGGCAGGCAACAAGAAAACGGTGCATTGTGAAAGTCACAGCAGACATGAGACGTCCAAAGTCAAAGAGCTGTTAGGAGGTGTCTGATAGCACTGATGAATATTATTGTACAAATCTGATTATGGTCTAATGCAAGGACAGAGTTTGATACCGGGATCAGTGATTTTTCTGCAAGAAAGTTGAGATGTTCTATAAAATACAGAAAAACTCAATGCAATGATTTGCAGACAATTGAAACCCTCTTCTAAACTAAAAAAAAAAAAAAAAAAAAAAAAAAAAGGCACAAAGGCTGTGCATCACAAGTTGAAACAGACACATTTTTCTTAATTTTTATCTTTTGTGTCAGGCTGTGTGTTGAACCAGTTCAACAAGTTAGGAGAAATATTACACATTCTATGTTGAGAAGCACTATATTTAACTGTTTGGATTGTGTTATCTGGGGCAATCGATGTGATAATTCAAATAAACCACTGGCAAGGTTCAGAACCACTGCTGGATAGTTTTGTTGTTACGGTGGCTTTGCATTTAGGCAGACTTTGGAAAAAAGGAAAAGTTGAATAACAGTTTAGAAATCCATTTTCACTGTAAAAAAAAAGTTTGATGTGACATGCACAAGTGTAATTTTTTTTTAAATAAAAACAGGAATATGTGTCAATTTCAGCTTCTGATATATCATCTTCTTACTATTTTCAAAAACATTTTTGGTAAAAATTAATTGTAAAAAAAAAACAACCCAAAACAAAACCAAAACTGTATCTTTCTTTTGTACTTTTCTTTCCATGATATTTATCTTAATTTATTTGAATGTCCTTTCTCTTTTTTTCTTTGGAGGAAATGTGCAAGTCTGGTACACTTCAGAATCATTTGCTCTGTGACTTGGGATGTCTCATGAAAAAGTTAGCGTACCAAAAGTTTCTACAGTTCACCGAGGGTTTGCAGGGATATTCACCCATATGGATGGAAATGATGGAGAAGAGAAAGAGAGGAAGACACGTTTATGAAGAGCTAAAAACGAGAACATTTTAGATTCACACAACAAAACAAAACTGGAGACAATGTAAGACATCCCTACCACTTAATAGTGCTAAAGCCTAATCAAATCATTCATTAATTGGAAAATATTATATAAACAGTAGCCTGGAATATCTAGAATTTGTTGAACAAGGGAACATAATGTTGCTTTCTTTCAGGTTTTGATTATGTGCATTAAGCAGTCCATATTTGCTTCTAACTTTCTCTTTCTTGCCCTTCGTGCAGGATTTCAATATTCCACTAAGACGAAAAGACAACACTGACTGAAAAGACGCTGCACAAACGTACATAAAAACACATTTCATAGAGGCGAAATAGCACAATAACGAAAAGAAACAGATATTAAGAGGGTGCAAATGACTGAATCACCAGAAATGGCCCACACCACAAAACGACTGTTGCTGGTAGATCCAGAGTGCATACAATAACAGCAGTGGGGAAATTGTTGAGGAAACTAACAAGTTGTGAAACTAGGTGACTTCCTATGCCTTTAAACATTGATGCAATTACATTGAAGAAAAAAATTAATTAGTAAAATCCATTATATGTCCTATAGAGTACACAGTTTATGAAGACAACAAACTTGTTGTAAAAAAGATCAAGTAAACCTGCCTTCTCAGGCAAGCTGCAACCCGTCCTGCTAAGAGTGACAGATAACGCAGTACAGAATAAAAGATATGCACTGCACTTACTTAACTTATCCCATGTGACGGTGAACTCGGAGATGTGAGGCACCTCGCTCTCCTGTGCTTTGTGCTCTATTCCGGTCTTTAGATATTTGAGGATGAAACGGCTGGCAAAGGACTGATCCTTTGACTGGGCCATTTTGAGTCCAGTTCAAATCTTGACGTGTGAGCAATAATGTTCACATGCAAAGTAACCGTTTTCAGCCTAAACACTAGTGACAATAACTTCCTGTCTGCAGGCAAGTCCTTTTGCGATGGTTGGTTAACCACACAAAGTTAAACTTCCTGTTCAAGCATTCTGCCTCAGCGTCAGTGGCCAGATGCATGTCCGGTGAATCTTTGTTTTAGTGCAGAGCCATTTCAAAGCACTTCAATTTGTCTGCAATGCAATTTTGCGATCGCAAAAAACATTAAGCACTAAAATATCAGCTATGTAATGCCAAGTCAAAAACACCGTACAGATAAGAGATCTGCAACACCCACAGACCAAGTGAAAGAGAAGTCATCTCCATGTTATTGTGCTCCCTGGTGGTTATGTTTTACAAAGCAAATTTTTGCTTGTCCTGTCATTTAATGTCACCATTACCTCACAAACTTCTTTTTGAGTTACACTATTATTTTCCACTCAAGAAAACAACATCTTTGAAGTTTTGAAATCTCAATAAAGACCTCATTGACAGTAACCTGTTAACATAATTCAGTAGTTTGCAGCTTTCATTACAGTGTTATTGTACACACCTGTCATCCCCTCCTTACACAAAGTGCAGACTATTTGAGACTCCCAGGTCTCTGGGACTGTGTGAACCACTGCTACGCAGAAAGCAGGTCAAGATCAGTTCTCTCCAGACAGGCTACTAGGTATGGCACAGTTCAATGGATTAGTCTAGTCCCTACTTAAACATACAACACTGTGCTTGCCTCTGGCTACGTATTTCAAGTCATTTTCAAGTTCCTTAACAGGTGCAATCTAACTATGAAGACAACTCAAGATCTTAATGTCACTGCATTTGAATGAACAATAACCATATTGGCAGCATCTTTGACATATTATTTTTCTGAAAATGTAGATTGTTATGTAATGTTTACATATATATATATATATATATATATATATATATATATATATATATATATATATACTTAACCTGATTTATTCAATAAAGCGACCCTTCGGTTAATCTATCCTCTTCTACCTGTAGTAAACAGTTATCAGGCCGGGGACTGCAACTTCACTGGAAACCAATATCTTCTGGTCTTATCTGGCTCCAGCCACGTGATGTTAACCATTTGAAAATTAATCAGGACGTCTTGACGACTTTATTTACACATGACATTATACAACCATTAGAATAGCTTTAGATTAATTAAACCAGAGCCTTTTCCGAACAGGCAACTGCTGTGAAAAAAAGGCTTCAATAAGATGGTGAGGACCAATTTGTGATATGCTCAGATGTCACTTTCAATAATAAAGTGACTGCATCAGTTGTAGCACATTTTCCAAATCAGATTAGCAAGAGAGACACGGAAAACCAACTGCTGTACCAAAGATGTTTTCCTGTTTCCCTGCAGCCCGTGAAACTGTCCTGTCTGCTAATGTTGTACAGCTGCTAAAGGATGCTTTCCAATGAACGCGATGAGCAAGCAAACAACGTGCAACCGCTGATATTTGACGGATAATGGCTGGCTGGATGCTCTCCAAGTGCTCACCGCTTTCTTGCTCATTGCCTTTCTTGGCAGTTGCTGCGTTTCCCATCGTAGGAAGACGGGCCGATCACAGCTGTCGAGGAGCGATGATGGTGGCCGTTAGCTCAAACGGTCCTCCGTTAGCTAGCTAACGAATTTCAGCTTCTACTAGATGGCTGGTTAGAAACGGCATCAATGTGATTCCTTTGTGGACAGAACCTGGACGTGCTCTGTCGACCGCCTTACTAATCTTTATTTATAGAGCCCGTTTTCTCGTTCACGTACGGCTCCGCTGGAATGACAACATGATCCAGACTTTTCACCTCTGCCTGCTGTCGTTCCGT
This sequence comes from Xenentodon cancila, assembly GCA_014839995.1. Classification (NCBI taxonomy): domain Eukaryota; kingdom Metazoa; phylum Chordata; class Actinopteri; order Beloniformes; family Belonidae; genus Xenentodon; species Xenentodon cancila. Next base: position 12,417,602 of record CM026206.1, read on the forward strand.
GCTGCTTTCACGTCCCATCGGAATGTCCATGGAGGGATTGGACGATGAAAACGGTGCCTTCAAGAACCAGTCGGCAATAGGATATACACCAAAAATATTACGTTCATTTATTCATTCATCTTTTTATTAGTCACAGCATTACGTTTATGTGGAAATGTTCTAATAAAAATTTACTTAGGTAACGGACGCCGCATATTATACATACATACATACATACACACATACATACATACATACATACATACATACACACACACACACACACACACACACACACACACACACACACACACACACACACACACACACACACACACACATACATACATACATACATACATACATACATACATACATACATACATACATATATATATATATATATATATATATATATATATATATATATATATATATATATATATATATATACACATACATATATATATATGTACGTACATATATATGTACATACACACACATACATACATACATACATACATACATACTCACACACAGACCAGCATATTAATGTGGACAAAAGCAGACACCTGAGGAAAAATGTACATTTGGTATTTAAGCCAAAAACACATGTCAAGAAGTACATATCATCCTAGATGGTTTATATTTATGTTAATAAAATAATATTAATAAAAACTCTATATCAGATTACTGTAACACGAAACACTTAAACAAGACGTTAAAAAAACAGTAGGAGCAGAAAAAAGCTAACTTTACAAAGGTTGCATTTTATTGAAAAAAATATGGAAAGAGTTTTAAAAATGTATAAGTCACAAAATAGTTACAAAAAGTATTTTTCAAAAGTACTAAAAGCATTGATAGTATTAAATTAAACTGTCACCAGGAATGCTGTAAATGATAAGGTGATGTCCTCTAAGCGGGACCTGGCACGCCCATTGGAGGGGCGGTTGTTTTTAGCACCATGGTCAGCGACACAGTTGCTAGGTAGCTGCCTTGTGTTTGCATCATAGTTTCATATCAGCAAGTTGTAGAGGAGGAATTGCACCGAAACTTGCATTAAACAGACCTTAAGGTGTGGAAAACATCATTCACATCAAAGGTAAGACTTTTGTATTCGCTTGTAACTACTCAACAAACGATTATAGCGTGGGCTAAATTGACAAATTATAAATACAGAGGCATAAATGTCACGTTGGTGCCGGATAGCGAATGCAAACTTCAGCACTTCGTGCAGGTCCTCCCCCCTTTTTCTACACAGCAGATGGTTTTACCCACGGACTCGCTCCAGCACTTACAGCACACAAGAGGACTACAATATACTGCCCCCCCCCCGCTATTTGTCATTCAACTTGAGTTTTATGTATAAACAGCGTTACGCACCGAAACCACTGTTTTGCCATGGTGCTACTTCTGGGACCGGACCGTTTCTACCAAAGGGGTTCCACGTTTTTCTAAGGGGAAGCTGCGTCCTAATGAGTTCCTCGTAAAAGCCGCACTGCAAGCGCCTGGAATAATAATACAAAAAAAAAAAAAAAGAAAAAAAAAAGGTATCGTTAAAAAGGTTTGCTTTGTCTGACCAGTCGCTGCTTGAGTACCGCGGCTAAGCTAAGAGCGACCCGGCGTCGTGTGTCACTTTTTCTCTGAAATGTTTATTACTAGTTGCTGTAACTGTTGTGGCCACATTAAACGGGCCAATTTATTCCGTGTCGGGCGCTAACATAACCTCGCAGGGAGAGTTAAGAGGATGTCAGATTGTTTCCCTGTTTGTACCGTCCACCTGACCCAAGCAAGTGGCTAGCATCCCAACATTAGCCACTGCTCGTTAGCGACTTATAAAAAAACAACAAAAAAAAAAACAATGTCACATAAATGCTTCAGCTGGGAGACATTTCACATGTGAGCGAAAGCAGTTATACGTTTAAGATAGCCATGGGATGTTGCGTAAAAGAGCCCAGTTTGCTTTAATCCTGTTAGGCAGGCAGAGATATGGAAAGCAGGATGGCCTATAATCCTTCCAGCAGTCTGGAAGATACCATGTGTGTTCCAGTAGTTCCCGATGCAGGTCCTTACAGCTCAGGCGAGCTCTGCAAGACCCCCTGCATAAAAACCGCTTTGTGATATCTTAGTGCGGGGCTGGCTAATTTCATAGGACAGACGTGAGCTTTGAGGATTTTTTTTTTTTTTACCGGTCTGGTCTCTTTGTGGTCCACGCTTTGCCACGTAGAGATCACATGCCGGAGATGTCTATCCTTAACAGAGCAGATGGATTATATAATAACAGCTTAACATATGTGCTGTTGTTGACATCCTGCCTCCTGGCCAAAACCTAGTGATGCGGCTTAAGATGGATATGATATGAATAATCTGCTAATATAATGTAAGGAAGTTTTTGAATCTTGGCTGTTCTTGTTTTTGTGATGTCTGTTGTGAGTGGTTCTCTTGAGGTCAGGTTCAGCAGGGTTTACATTGAGATAAGCCGGGACATTCATGTTCTGTCAAACAGGGGTGCTCAGTGGGTTCTCCACAATCGAGATTGTGATATCCAATGTAATTCTGTGATCGTTTTAAAGCCTATGCAGATTTCTATCAAACACTGTTTTTGTAATACTCTTAAGATGATAAACAACTTAATTACATAATTGACTGCTAATAACTCTACCATACTCACTGATCAACATCTAAACTTTTTTTTGTTTAGAAGTAAATTGCAGTGTTCATGCAGCCGCTTAATTTTACATTTGACCATTCTTCCGAAACCACTGTGATTTTTATTTTGGTCTTTTTTGTCTATCAAACATCTGTGTGTTGAAGTATGTCAGTACCCAGTGGGCTGACAGCTCCCACACTTGTACCTCCTCTTATCTGGAAGAATACACAAAGCCAGAGTTGGGTCACTGATTTGAGCTCATTTTAGATCCACAGCCAACTCTAAACCTATAACTTTATTGGGAGACTTGTTGAACAGTTCAGCTATTATTTTAAACAAGAAAACATTGTTGTGGCTGTGTTCAGATAGATACTGGCAAAAGATATTACAAAAAAAAAAATAAAATCATCCACATATTTATCTAGACCTGCTATTTGTGATGTTTTATCTTCAGTCTGTCTTTAGGCAAAAGGCAGGGGTAAACCCTGGAAATAATTTAAAGTTCAAATTTATTCTTTTCTTTTCAGGTTCCATCTTGTAAGCTTCCCTGTGCCTTTTCAACTATTCAGTAAAAAAGGGTTTACGCTGTTTATAAGACAAAAGGTCCATCTGCTTCATGAAAAAATCTGTTGTTTACATTTACTTGTAATTTATGAAGACATATTGTCATAGTGCATTCCTTGTCTGTGTCCTTTGGAGTGCCAGCAACGCCATAACAGCAAGAAAAGGACATAGTGCATGTAAACAACTGAACTTGTGTCTACCGATCCTACGTTTTCAGTACAACACAAGGGAAAGTGGGGTTTCCACAAGACTTTCTGTTGATTTAGCATTTGATGGTTGCTTTGAAGGTGTAGTTTCATGTAAGCCAGTGAGAACATAAAACAATTCCCTAAGGGATGCGCTGATCTTGTTAAAGGGACTTCTGTAATAGGTGTTACAAAACGTGTTATGTATATAAAGAGTTTGCTGCTTAGGCTCATCTTTTCCTTTGACGCCATTCTTTCAGACTTATTTGAGCTATTTGTGCTTTCCTGTGGCTGTGATTTTGATGCAAAAATGGGAACTTTTGAAGTCCCTTCAGGTATTATCTTTTGATAGTAGGATAAAATGAGAAGGTAATTTTTTTTACTTGTTTTTTTTTTTAAACAGCTATAGCAGAGAACAACTCCATACAGTTTAAGTAAACATTTAAGCTGTACAGAGCATGTAAGGCTTTGAACAAGACACTTATGTGTATTCTTATTAGAAAAAAAAATCTATTGCAAGAGTCTGTGATATGTAATTACCAGAAAACTCAATTGTAATAGCTGGGCAAACACACATGTATTTGTTTAATTCAGAGCCAGTGAAGCAAAGTGGTGCAGATGAGCTGCACAGACAGCTGACTGTTTACAATGAAACCATTTTGTGGCAAGTAGGATGTGTGTGTGTGTGTGTAAGGGTGCATTAATTCAGCATCCTGGGGGGTGCCAGGATACGCTGTTCAGCAATAATGGTCCTTTGGCTCCCTCTGTTGTGGAAAAAGTAGTATTGCACCACTGGATGAATATCCAACACGGCTTAGAAAAAGTAATATAGTTAAGATTCTGTTGTAAATATTTCACCAAGGAATTAACAGCGATTACGTTTTGTAATCTCATCTTTAAAATAGCAAAAAAAAAGTAAAGCCTAAGCCCAATTTCTTTTTATCATCAATATATATTTATAAATCCATTGGTAGTGTTGTGAAAAAATCTACTATGACTGTCAGGTAAAAAATGAAACTTTTTCAGGAAAAGTTGTGAATTTATTAAATGCTGCAGCAGGAGAACAGGTTCAATAGAGGTACTACCAACGTCTACAGAAGCTGTCGCAAAATGGCAATTTTACAAGGATGTAATTAGTGGTTTTTGAGGCCTCATACTTGAGATGATGTAATGCGAGTTATCCAATCAGACATTGTATTTTAGGCCTGATCGGCTCATGCTAGACACCTGACATGTGTATTGTTCTTTTGGTCTAAAAATGTGTGGCTGATTTGGTCAGTTTGAAGTTCTCAGGGATCCTTGAAAGTGTATCATTCAAAGATATGTGAGTGGTTAGGTGAGGGTGCTCGATAACCTTGAGAATCCAGTTTGAGCTCCTGCAGAGTCTAGCAAAGAAAAAAAGATGAGAATGATGCGCTTGGAGCATTTAACCTCTACAAAGGATATACGAGTACATTATCACGCAATGCATGTCTTAAAAAACAGTAAACAATACATTTGTATAACAGTAGTAATAGCAGAGGACACCACATGCAAGGACATACCAAGAGAGTAGCCCATAAAAGCATTAGAAAAGTGGATTAGATAAGAGTGATCTGGAGCTTATCTGGTTTTATTTCATTGTGATTTCTGTATTGTCATAACTTTAAACTGATTGAATATTAATATTGAGTTTGTCAACTTGGATGTCCTAAATCCAAGCTTGTGATATAGTAAATCCGTTTTCTACTTGAGAACAATGACATTTAGGTCTTACCTCTCTTAAAAGAGTGTGTGAACAATTTTAAAACATAATTTTTATTTCAAAAAGTATGTTGTTTCCAAACTTAGTTAAGACTCTGTAAGATGCCTGCTTTATTTCTTAAAGTGTGAATTGGAAGCCCTGCACTACTGTGCTGTATAACTACGATTAACATCACAGCTGTTGTCAGGGGATTGTGTATATGGTTTTTACTTGCAACATACACTGTAGTGCTTTCCTATTTGCTCTGGTTCGTGAGGGTTTACAAGACACCTAGAGCTGGCGCTCTTGTAGAGACGGTGTTGTGTAGCTCCTGCACACTGGTGGAGTGGGGGTAGGTTGGGGTCGCTTGTCAGCATCACATCTCGCCTCACTTTATCACTCCACCTTTTTGTGGTTGCTCCCCGCCTCTCTGCTCATTCCATTATAGTCAGAATCGATGTCCTATGCTTACCACAGACAGAACAAGAGGTTGACAGCGAAGACGACTGAGTGATCAAGCAATGCAGTCAGATCATTTTCTTGTTCTAACTTGCTCAGAGTCTCTTGATAGAATCAATAAGGTTGATCTGCGAGCTAGATTGGTTCTTTTTAAACTCACACGCGCTCCATGGTCTCCCAGCTGAGCTGTTGTATGGAAAGTAAACGTCACAAAGAGGAAAATTGTTCTACCAGATATACTATCACCACTAGAGGACACTGTTGATCTCTTTATGAAACTCAAAGAGGCTCGGGGAAACAGGTTGAAGTTGGACTGTTTTATGCTGACATGATATTCATGTGCTCTTTTATGTGGTGCATATCACTATATTTGATGGGCTGATGCCCTAAGTCTTTTAAAGTCTTCCTAAGTATTCTAAATCTCCACCTTTTTTTGATATTCCTTTTCTTCCACAAAATCATATTGTTCCAATATAACTTTGAAGCCAAAACTTTTCATAAAAATGTGTTTTTATTCATGTAGATCTTTTTAGCTTACACTCTTGCAAAAGCAAGAGTGTTCTCCTTTGGCAACAGTACTTGCCATGACTTGAATGGTTTCTTAATGGTGTCTAACTAGTTAAGCCAAACAGAGCCAGAGCAATAATAATTGTATACTGGCTAATATTGTTTAGATGTGTGAACATACTTAGAGTATTTCAGAGTAACATTTAAAGGTAAGGTAGTGTAGTTTTACAGAATATAGTGGCTGAGAAGTGTGTATTTCGTAAATTCATCAGCAGCTTACAGTGAAGACGTCACATGAATATGCGGCCTGCTCAGATGTGATGTGTGGTCTTGTATATGTACTCTTGAGCTGGGTAGTGTTGCGCTGTGAGAAATAGAATGGTTATTTGACATGGCGAATGGTAATTTGAATAGGTAATTTTCAAAAACATAAATGTCCTTTTAAGCAAATGAACATGTTAAATATACGTTTTTTTTCTTTCTCGTTTGTCTGTATTTACCTACATCATGACTGAATAGAGTTGCTCAGAAGTCCAACAACAAACACAGCAGTAAATTAATCTGCATCTCTATTATATTGTTTCTCTGTGTCCTGTGTTTGTACGCACTGATTTGTTTTCCATTTCCTGTGTAGTTCTGTGTCCTGAAACATTATTATGAATGTTTTAGGTGTTTGCCTGGACAGTCAGTACCACAGGTAACAAAAAAAGCTCATCCACTCAGTTTTTTTTGTTGATTCCCCAATAAGCTTAATTACCTTACTGAAATTAACTAACCTTACTGGTTGAGGAAAAAAAAGTTTGTAGTATTAAATTTAAACTGATAATTTTTATTACTTTTTAAAATGTCAAGACCATATCTTGGCTTCTCAATCCAAACATACATCTAATCAAGGTACTCCAAAGATCTGCTCACATTTAAATATATGATCAGGTAAATATATAGACTACATTTGTGGTTTATTATGTCACAGACACTGTGACACACACAGATTCACACATTCCTATTGTTTCTTCAGTCTACTCAATGATAGTTTGGCGTTGGGATAGTCCAGAAGACAGGTGAACATATTAGACACCCCCACAGAAAATGTAGAAGCTATGAAAATCTCAATAAAACTGATGAAAGAGTATAAGTCACTGAGCCACCAACTGGCTATTTCTGCCACAGATAGTAATAGCTGTAATGTAGACAATGGCTAATTACATCTGAAAAGTCTGAGGACACTCTCTCTGACCACCGCCGAATAATAATGAAACTTCACTGGTGACTGGTGCTAATTTCCCCACTGCTCATAGTTTAAGGGTATATTTTTTCTAACAAACTACTTTAAATATGCCATCTGTTTGAATAAAGTAACCTCAGAGCTGTACAATTAAACCCAACTGACACAAGGAATAATAAGAGACTGAAAACACTTTACTGGCCAAGCACATTAATATTTCAGAATGATTCCATAAAACACCAATTACATAACCAGACATCACACACGTTTAGATTATTTCATTAGTAGTGTTGTGTGTGCGGTTACAGAGATGTATGGAGTTTCCCGTAAGCCCACATTCTTATGTTGGTTCTCCAATGCACTCTAGTGCCATAAAAAAAAAAGTCAACTCTGATCCACACCGTGCAGTGAAGTGTGTCTTGGACAACTCAATACTACTGTTCTGCAGCTGTAAAGTATGTTTTTCTTGTCCTCCACAGGATTTCCTCTCCCCTTCTGTCCAACCCCTCCCTTTCTCCTCTTGGGGCTCTAAATAAGCTGGGTTGTCTGGACCCTTGAAGAGTCCTCCCCGTCTTACACTTACCCACCACTTTCACCTTTTCTCTCCCCTGGCCCCCCTTCACTTCTCTTCTGGCCATTCAGACTCCACTGCTTATGCTGTTGAAGTGGGCCAAGGAGAAGTTCAGATGATCCAATTGGCTACTCTGAACCACGCCGTTCACACTGCCCTGGAGTGAGAAGAGCAACTAGTGTGAGTGTGAGAGACCCCTTTGAGGGTGCTGTGTGCATCCTGTGTGGCCCGTCTGCAAAGCCTGGCAGAAAGCTTGGCTTGCCCCTTTACTCTTTTTACCCTTGAGATGCCCTCCCCTCCAAATGATGGAGGTGAGTAAGAGAAGTTCAACTTTCTCAGAACCCCTTAAACTGTTGTGTTAGTTGTTGTAGTCTGCATGTCTTTGTATCCATCCATCCATCCATCCATCCATCCATCCATCCATCCATCCATCCATCCATCCATCCATCCAATCATCCATCCATCCATCCATCCATCCATCCATCCATCCATCCATCCATCATGGTGGTTTGGGGTGCATGGATGTTAAGCGAGTACTCGTACATAAATGTGCAAACACACACTCAAGCAACATTATCGCTGTGTTTGGAGCTACACCAGACACTACAGATAATCCATTTATAATTTATCACCATAAACAAGCCCCATTACATCTCCAGCAGAAATAAGGAAAGTAAATTAGTTGTCCCCTGTTTCCTTGCCATTCTGTAAAGGTAGTGAGTGTATTTAATTTTGCTGTATACGCTCTCCTCCAGAGGAACGAGGAGCATCCCCCCTGAACAAGCCATCTGTAGGCTCCTACAAGAGCAGCGGGAACAGGAAGGTGCGCACCAAAAAGAAGAAAGGCACCATCACTGCAAACGTCGCTGGCACCAAATATGAGATCGGTAATGCAACTAACTTCCCATTATATTGACAACAACATAGTAAATGTAGCTGCAAGATTTATACTACTAAATTCGTTTTTTTTATGCCACAGTAGTAGCATGCTCTTTTCATCGATGACAAGTGGCAAAGTTCTTTCATTGATCAGGGAAAGGCCTAAAACATCAGCTAGCTCCACTATCTTTACTGGGAGCACGCAGATGCTTTCCCAAGACAACCGATTCTGTCCTGAGACCTCCTCCCAATGGGACATGTCTGAAACACCTCCTGTGGGAGGTGTTTAGAAGATATCCTGACCACCTCAAGTGGCTCATTTTGATATAGGGGAGCAGTGACTGTTCTGGATTTCTCCTTAGATGACTGAGGTCCTCACTCTATCCATAAAGGTGAGCCGTGCAACAGCAGCTGCTTGTATTCCCGACTTCCTTTGTTAAGTCTCTGCTGACAGCACATCCATATGTGAGCGATGGAATGTAGATTGAGTGGTAAAATGACAGTTTATACCTTTTGGTTCAGCTCTTTCCTCACTTTGATAAACTGGCTATCCCAACCTGCTTCTCAATTTCCTTATCCATTTTGTTCCCCGCTGACTTTTGCAGTATTCTGCTAACATAGATGGATAATAAGCACTATTATCATTTAAGCAAAAGAAAAGCAAATTGAGAAATTTGCAACAAAACATGTCATATGTGTCGACAGTTATTGAATAGATGTTTAAAACACATTAAAAAATGCTCAGGATTGTCGTCTGCACCTTGACAGTTGAGAGCTGATCTAAAGCTATTTTTGCAGCATGATGAAGACCTACATAATAGGCAGGTGGTCTTAATGTGATGATTAATCAGTGTTTGTTGTATTTATGTGCAGCGTTAGATTGTTCAACAGATTTTGAATGCTTTTTCTGTTCAGAAACATTTGTATCTATCTGAAATCAGCGTTTCATCAGGCAGAGAGTAGGTATTTAAGTCAAGCAAAAAGCCGGCCATGCCTTCAAGCTGTGTATCAACTGGCCAGCTAATTGTTCTGCCTTCATCACAGAAATGCCACTTCCCAGAAATCCATCATTTGCAAAGCTTGATATAATGAGAATTAGAAAAATGTCATTAATTTTGTGAAGAAGAAAGTTTAAATGCAGCTCCGCAGATGCTGGAGGGGCCATGCGCCATCTCAGAGAATCCGATTTAAGATCAGTGGATCTATTTATTTAGTGAGTTGTCTAGTGTGGTTTAGTTTTGTAAGGGTGGACAGTGGAGGTCTGAGAGTTGTGCACCTACTCAGAGAACCCAAGAGGCAGAAGTAAGTGGATCCTCTGTGGGTTGGTGCAGTGGGGAGACAGAGTCGAGAGTCACTGACAACACAAACAGCAGGCAGCTGCATCACTGGCAACAAATCCATATATTGTCAGTCTGAGGTGCAAAATATAACAATGCTGACTTATTTAGTGGCTTGAAGGTGACAACATATTTAATATGAGCAGTGTGTGTGTTTGTGGTGTGGGATTTTGGTTCAGATAAAACAGACTGAGCTCTTTATGGTTTTTTAGTGCGACTCATTTAAAGTTGTCAGAGATCTGCTGTCGGCAACCTCAGTGGACACTCTCCCAGCATCTCAGAGCTGAAAACATTACTCCTTTCATTATGATTTTGAAACCCAATTTTATATACTTGGAAATTGCCTTAATCACTCATTTTTGACTTTGTGATTGTGAGTAAATTAGTTCTGTAATGTGAGGAACTCAGGGCAGAATTTCATTTCTGCTTCACTCAAACTTTAAAGAACAGAGAATAAATGCCACTTTGTTTTGTTGGATATACTAATTCTGTTTCTGCTTCATTGTGTTAAACTATACACCTTGGCATTACAAGTTTGTGAAATTTATGTTTTAACTTCTTCATAAAAATGAGTGTGCAGGACTATTGTGTGCTCAGTTTGGGGTGATCCTGCAGGTAAGATTTATGTGCTGTGACACAGTGAACTCTAGATTAAAGTTTGGAAATAGCTCTCAGCATGTCTTGCTTAGTGCCTCGAAACACCACAAATTCAATCAAAGTGTTTTCCCAATAATAAAATCTAATTTGCTTTGGTGAGTTCATTGTTGTCTTAAATTAAATCTAAAAGTCTCGCAGTCCAGTTAACAGTCCACACAGAGAGGCTCGACCTTATATACGTACATAAATCTTTGTTTTAGTCATTTAACTTGGCAGTATTCTTTTTTCTTTTTTTTTTAAGATTGGCTAAAAGAGCATTGTAAGCACTTCTCACGTGTCCAACATATTGCGTGGTAGCAGAGATCTCGGGGGTGAACTACAATGTATGAAACTAAGGAGTCAGCAACATCAAGTAGAAGTCGGAGGCTGCTGGGATCCTGTAGGTAGATGGAAGTCCAGCTGTGAGTCAGTCAGCTAGCTGTGATGAGACCCTCACACTGGCCATTCTGAGAGCAGTCCGGGTCTGTTTTGAGGGAAAATTAACACCATGGTTCAGATTAACGGCTTGTTTTTGCTGTTTTTTTGCGCCTGTGTTTCTTCATTTCAGAATCCGTTTTATTACAGGTGAAGGTTAAAGGTCTGGGAAAATGCGGTTGGAAATCTGCTTAATACCCACCGAGGAGGGAATGTAAACTCTTGCACTTAAGATGCCCTCTTTGTAATATGTTTTATGAAAAAAAAACAAAAAAACCCCACAAAACCCCAAAAAACAGTTACAGCTTTGTTGTACTTAGTGGTAACGATGAACATATGCCTGCTGGGGTGTAAACGCGCCCTGTTCCAGTTACCAAAACACTGTTAGTTTCTGCTGATGTTAACAGATGGATGAGGTCACTTCGGATACATCTTTTTCTCATTCAAGTACCATCACGCAACATTAGGCAAGCTTTCTGCAGGTTTGCGGAGGCTTTCAAAAAATTAATTAATACCTTGTTTCGTTAGGGCATATGAAATTTTCATTACTGCTTGAATAATGAATACTTGTTGAATTAATGTCCAAATGTGCTGCCACCTATCTCTCATACTTTGGGGGTTTCAGTCGGATTTGAATACATTACAGTCAATTAATTGATCTATTTCAAGAGAGGCATTGCGATCTGTTGCTCTGCAACCAGTCCACGAATGGTAAATATGTCTGCAAGCTTTTTAATGTATAAGCTCACATACTCTAAACTAATGAAATGCAAAAACAACATTTAAGCATAGCAATATGTTTGAGTGAAATATTGATCTCCAAAGCAGAAATCTTTTATTTTGAGTCCAAATGATTTTGCGTTCTTATTTTGCATTTTTAGCAACAAAAAAAGTCACCATATGCTGATCTAAGAGACAGCAAAGCTCGTTCTATTCATGCAATACAAAATAATGTGTTTTATTTTCCCTTTTTGTTTCAGTGCGTATAGTTATCAACGAGATGGACTTCATTAAAACACGTGATCACGATGAGACTGCCAACCTCATCTGGAATGACTCCGCTGTGCAGCATGAGAAAATTGCTGAGCTCAGGAACTATCAGGTATATAGCACTGACCATAATATAGTCACCATATCTCAGTTGGGCTCACAGGGGCCTGAAGGTCAGATAAGAAAGCTTATTTGCTCTTAATATAGGAGTCAAGAACTGCACCGATACAGAAATCCTGGATTTTAACTTTTGCAGTGAAGCATCTCCCTTACAAACAGCCAAATAGTTATAAAAGAGATGATTTTAAGGGTTAAACTCCTACAAAATAAGAGCAACTGTTAACTTAAATGTTTGGAGTGACTTTTTTAAAGAGATCATGTGGTGAAAAGGGGATCTGAAGAAAGGATGTGGAAGGTGAACTAAATTTTTCTTTTCATTTTTATGTTAATAGAAATTTTTTTTCATTAACACATGGTAAACACAGGGATATATAATATTAGCTCAGTCTGAGGAAACTGTGGAGGAGAGATGAGGACTGACTGCAGTTTTGCTGTAAATTAAAGTTAAGTTTATCATCCCGATATCTCAAGATTGCAACAGGAGGAAGGCCTTAAACAACTATGGTTGATGAATTGGAAAAGTAGCGTGGTGCAAGTTGTGTTTAGTAACGGGATTCAGGGGGTAGTCGTAAAGATGCAATTTCTATAATCCTCATTCACATTCAACCTTTGACCGAATAAATCAAAATAGAACGTAGAGAACATCATACGAGAACAGTAAAATAATGAAAGCATAGGTTAGGAGGAAGAAAAGAGTGGTGAAAGGACATAACTGGGGAAACCGATGAAAAAAAAAAATTAACCTAATACATTATAAGAGTTTAATAAGATATCAGATGTGCCTATCTGCTTTTCCAAAGATCAGGTGGTAAAAGAAAGACAGCAGATAGGAAGCAGTGGCGGACACAGTGAGAGGCTTCACAAGAGGGAAAGATTGACAAGAAGATTGACAAGTAGTGAGCGGCAGGAGCTGTTGGGTCACGTCTCAGATGTCATGGTGATGGTGATATGATGGGTCTACACAACATGGGCTGCTCTTTGTGTTGCTCTTGAGTTCTTTGTGCTGGTTTGAGCCTGCGTTTACCTTTGTTTGACCCCTGTGTCCCGCAGAATGAACTCAGCTCGGAGCATTAGTGATCCATCTTCCGGAGTACTTATTTGATAACTCTGGGCACTAATGATCGATTAAATCTCAGGCTGGTCAAAAGAGTATGGCTTGTTAGGATAGGGGCAACAAGAGTTCAGCTGATTAGACGGAACATTAGAAATACAGCTTAACGTGTATTAATGGTGCTAATGTCTCCCTGAGAATTGATGCTTTGGTTTTAACTTTTATTTGCTTCCTGAAGCATCTTTGGTGTTCCATGAGATCATTACTTAAAAGAAAAGTAGAAGTCCCTCAACAATTGTTTTTTTTTCCTCTCACAAGCCTTGTAGTCTCGTGGAATTGACATAATTGTGCAGTTTTGTTCCGAATCCCTAATTATGTCTGTCTCGTTTGGATAATAATCATGCATTTCTTATATCCACTGTATACTTGTTTTTCTGCTCTTTCGCTTTGTCTCTCTCTTTTAATTTTTTTTTCTTTTGCTTTAGTGATGCACTGTTAGAGTTTGCTGTCAAATCTCAGTTCATATGAGTCTAATTAACGCCCCTGTTCAGGCTCATTTGGTCAAAGAATACAGAAAACCCAGGGTTTTTCCTTTACATTCCCACCCCCCCTCCCCCTCCCGCACATTCAAAGCAATTCATTCAACTGCCACTGCAGGAGCCTGCGATGCAGAACCAATTACCTTGGCCCCTCTGAGCTGAGATTGATTGCTTTTTTTCTTATCTCTTCCTTTCCCAACCTTTAAAGTATTAAAAAAAAAAAACATGGTAAACTAAATAAGGGTTGAGAAAGGTCTCAGCGTCACCTTTTTGTTTTGAGTCTGTAATTGGGCATAAATGTCAGAACATTGTAAGCTCACTTCAGGTTGCGTCCTTTTATGTGCTCATTTTTATGAAAGGGTGGGGGTGAAATTGAGTGGCGTAATGGCCCTAACAACATTATTATGTCTGCCTGTCCCTCTGCAGAGAATTAACCATTTCCCTGGCATGGGTGAAATCTGCCGGAAAGACTGCCTAGCAAGAAATATGTCCAAGTAAGTTTTCTGTATCTCTTAACACATATACGCGATTACTTTGGATCAGTTGCAGATGCAGGAAAAACCCAAGAATCTCAAAGTATGCTGCTGCTTTAAGAAGTTACAGCTGGGTACTTGTTACACTCCACAATTCAAGTCAACTAAGGAGGTACTGCTTTGAAAGTACAACATTCATCTTCAGTGTTCAAAACAAGAAAAAAAAAGGAGTGCAAGACTCGATTATTCTTAATGTTGAAAAGGCTTCCTCATAGGGAAAAAGAACATTTATTTGCTCATCCTTTCCTTCCTTTTCTTTCCAGAATGATTAAGTGCCAGCCTCAAGAGTATAGCTTCATACCTAAAACCTGGATCTTCCCTGCTGAGTACACTCAGTTCCAGAACTATGTCAAAGAGCTACGGAGGAAACGCAAGCAGAAAACCTTTATCGTCAAGCCTGCCAATGGAGCCATGGGTCATGGGTATGTCTGAGAAATGTCCCAAAGCCATCTTTACACATGGTCTGTAAAACTGACGGAAGGGGCACTGGTGAAAAAGCAAAGGAAAGAAAAGAAATTAGTATTAGAGCAAATATAGGACAAATACAACAAAAACAAGGCAATAAGACAGATTTTTGACCCTGTCATGGGTGTCTGTGGAAATGGCATGATTGCTGGGACCAGACTGAATATTAGAGCTAAGTGGGTGTAGTGAATTTCATTGTGGGCTTCATTGCCCTCGATGGCCACACTTTCCATAAATCAGAGGTTATCGCCGCCACTGGGGATACACACACAGATACACACTTGGTCTCTGGCAGTTCCCGTAATTTCTTCCCTGAAGGTCTCTACATGTGATTATTGGATTCCTTTATGAGGTACCATCAGGACAGACCAGTCAGACTATAAAATGGACAAAATATGGCTGCTGCAGGGGACTGTCTTTCAATGGGATCTCTTTATCAAAAGATGAGCTGGTTCTATTTTGTAGCATTCATTTCATGTCGGACACGTCCTGCGTGACCTCATCAGAAGCTCAAGTAACCATTCTTGGGTGGGACCAGTGATGTCTATGTCAGGAAGGCCCAGTCCCTCCTCTTGTATATACATCTGACATAGCGTCAATTGTCCATCGAAAACCTTTTCCTGCTTCTCACAAGCCCGCTGACAACTGTATAATCAAGTACTAAGCTAAACTCTCCACTGACTTTGTTCACAACTTGTCCCTCGGTCACCGGATGCGTTTTTCTCACGTTACAGTTGGTAGCTGGTGAACGGAGAGTAGCAATACTTTCCACACCCGGCACTGGTACCAAGTAGCAATACTTTCACCTCTGGAAACAGCAATGTTTAGTTTAGTTTAGTTCATTCAAAGCATGTTATTATAAAGTCAAGAAAAAGAAAGAAAAGTTCAATTTAACACACATTCCCAAAAAGGAAACGAGAGAAGAAGTACAGGCTTACAGGCCACCCCTTCTCCCAGAGTATCAATATTTCTATATTTAAATGCTTCATTACTATTAGTCCTGTAATGATAATATAACAAAAAATTATAGTTCTTCCGTGCAAATCATATGTACAATTAAAATGATAGAAAAGATGCTTATAAGTAATATTCACCCATTACTTGTTAAACAACCTAGTAAAAGACAACCTTGTTGATTATAATACATTGTGAAAAATCATACTAATAATGTTTTATGGACATCTCTGCATTTAAACCATTCCACACACATATATATATATATATATATATATATATATATATATATATATATATCATATCCGTCTTCCCTTACAGTGAACAACTTTTGAACATTAACAGGCATAGATTGCGTTTAGCCTTAAAAATCATTTGTTTTGTCTGCAAGTCCACAGGATCTTTCAGTTTTAATAATGTAGACTGTAAAAATGAATGAGCATTCTGCCTTATGAATGACTATTTTCTTTTGCAAGATGAATTGCGGCTGGATTGTTGTGCCGTATTTATTGCCCCAGACTTCTGAACAGTAATTGCATTATGACAGGACAAGTGAGCAATAGAGAGTACGTAGTGATTTAAAATCTATAAAATGTTTTTCTTTGTTTATTATAGATATTCTTTTTGAAACTTTACTTTTAACATAACTAATTTGTGATTTCCATCTCATTTTATCGTCTGTTATCAAACCTAAACCGGAACGTTCCATCATCGTGAACGGGCACCAGTGAGCTCCCGCCCTGCATTCGTACAAGAACAGGTTATACGCAGATCTCAGTAGCAGAGCAGATTTTTCTAATTCCGCTGGACATGTTCCTTCCCGTTCCGGCGGTTTCCCAGGAGTTGTGTGCCAGGAAACAGGAGCAAAGGTGCGCGTGAAGTTAAGCAGCTCGAAATTGAGCCATACCGTGCAGAATTAATCGTCTTGATCTTGGATGAATTGGGTAAGCTTTGAAATAATTAACTTTTAAAAAGCTGATACATAACTGTATCAATTATTATAACTGATATATGACTCTCAGTAAAAACCGGAAGAAACTGACTAAACTTCCTCTTTGGTTGACAGATAAAAGGGGCGAGGGAGAGTTAAGGAGAGAGAGAGAGAGCGAGAGAGAGAGAGAGAGATGACAGCTGCAGGACATGCATAGACATTGACAGACATTGATGAGTGGGAGGGATCATGAAAATAATTGTTTTAAAAATGTATTTAAAAAAAAAAAAAGTGTAACTCATTTCTCTTCATGGATGACTGTTTTTAAAGAAATGCAGTCGCTCTCGCCGAGACGAGCGATACCAAAAGCAGGAAAAAGTGTATCCTCAAATACAAGCCCTATCAAGTTATTCAGTTAGAGCTCTCCAAAACCAAGGAAACCCACCAAAAGACAGGAAGCCAAACTTTCTGAATAGTTTCTGGGGGAAAAATTGAGGGTGGTGTACGATAAGAGGCACCTTTTTTTCAGATGCCAGCATGTTATCTTTGGTTACCAGAGAACAAAAAAACAAAACAAAAAAAAACACACCTTTCTAGCCTGGAGGTTGATTTTGTCCCTGGAGCCCTGTTTCTCATGTTTCATCCCTGGGTCCAGCAGATGTGCGAAACCTTTTTTCGTAAAATGTGTTTTAGAAAACTGTACCCATGTGATGGCCTTTGTTCCTGAAAATATTGTATAGTTATATACCTCTTTCCAACCCATGTATACTGAACTGTTCAATTTGTGAAGGTTCTGCCTGATTCTTTTGAAGATGAAACTTTGTTTCCTGCATATCAGAAACTCCTGGTTATTCTGGGCAATGTTATTTTTCAAACTTCCGACCATCTGGAGGTGGTCAAGATTTTCTCTAAATATAGACATCACAGAAACATGAACGTGATGATGCTTACTAAGAGCACGTTTCATCGGGGAAATCACAGTCACACCATTAGTTTGAATAGGTATTATCTGATGTTGTTTAAGAATCCTAGGGAAAAGTTGCGGATAAAGATGTTGGCTCATCAAATGTTTCACCACATGCTAGGAAGCAAACAGGAGGAAACTGCCCTGATCACTTTCCCACCGGGGAACAGCAAGCCCGATTCACTCCCTTCATAGGCCCTGTCCCTTTCTTCAAGCCCTGGTCTAGAGCAAGTTCAGCGGGTCATGTTCCACACGATGTGCAAGCCCTGATTTGGCATTGATGTTCCAGGGGCCAGAGAGAAGTGGCACCAGTTTTCCCACTTCTTTCACTCACTGTGTAATAAATAGATTTCTAAAATGTGCATCCAGGCAAAATACCCAGGATGCTGTCTCATTTCGTAAAAAAATAAAAAAAAGATGTGTTGAAAAGTCATGTTGAGTCATGTTCACTGTAAGGAAGCCCATGAAGGCCATCTCTACAGCTGTGATAACAGGGGTTTCCCGAATTCCTGCCATGCAACTGCAACCATGCATCCGGATGGTATGCTTTGTACGTTCCAGCCACATAGGGCACTGACACACCAGTTTGGACAGTCTGGCTGACCAGTTATCTCTCCCATCATATGGAGAACCCGGCTGTCTGCACTCAATATAAATCAGTCTTACAAACATTTGAGTGGGGCTACAGCCTTGAGTTCAAAGTCGGCCTCCCTCGATTTAAGGAAATCATCTTCTCTTGTGCCCAGGGCGAGTCTGCAAATATTCTCATTGAGGAAATCTCCCTGAGAAAAAAAGGTACAATAAGAAGTAGTCCCTCCAGAAGAAAGCCCCTGTGTTTTTTATTCAGGATATTTACTCGTCTCAAAGAAGGGGCATGGGGAATGAGAGGTATTTTTGATGTCTGTGCCCTAAAACATAATCTGAGGAAATACACATTCCAGATGTTGACACACGTTTCTCTGCTGGGGTTTGTACAAGCAGGGGACGATTTTACATCAGTTGACCTGGGGAGTTCTGATTTTCGCATACTTCATCATACTACATCTATCTGATTAGCCTGAGTGAATGCGTCACCAGACCAGACCTCACACAGGAGGGTTTCCCCATAGTTAGACGCTCAGTCATGTTAATCAGAGAAACTGGCGTTGTTACATACCTTTCTCTTTGTGATGCCAGCATATTTCATACATTCAGTCCTGTGGGGCGACTGCTAATCATTTTATATCATATTACAAAGTACTTGCTCAGGCTTTCCTGAACTGCAAGAATGGTAATCTGGCATTTTGTGTGCATAAGGACCTCTTTTACAATCAAAACAACTTGTGAATGTTAAACTTTAAAATTTTGGTCGACATTTGTATTAACGTCTGTAAGGAACTTCCAGTCCATGGTGCTTCTAAATTGGAGTTTTTACCACTCTAATGTGAGTAAATAAGGGTGGAAAATTTTGTAAAAAAAAAAAAGTGGGCATCCAATACAGCATGAAATCCAAAAATAGTCTGGAAAGTGATTTTTTTTTTTTCCCCTTCCTTCTTATACACACACCAGTGAACACATTAGGGGCAATATGGGGTTCAATGTTTTGCCTAAGGGCACTTAGACATATGGACTGCGAGGTCCAGAACTGAACCCTCGACAGACAGACAGACAGACAGACAGACAGACAGACAGACAGATGCTATGAAATAACAAAGACTATGAAACATCAGTATACACATGTACATTCCGAAATATATATCTACACCTAGTGTAGGAACAGTACAGTTGCAGTGAAGATCATGTGGTTGTGTGTCCTAAAGTAGTGAGTCCAGTGCCCTATCTGTCACACATATATGGAGCTTTTTGCAGACTTAATGGCACGAGGTAGAAAAGATTTCCTGAAAAATACCTATAACAACAGAGCGGTCTGAGTGTATTGGAGGACAGTCTGTCCAGTGTGTAGTGGTGAGGGTAGTCGGGGTTATCCATGATAGATAACAGTTTGTTCAGTGTTGTCTGTTCACCACAGCACCTCAAAAGTCTCCTGTCTGCAGCCAGTGACCTCCTTTATCAGTTTATTTAATCTATTTGTGTCACTGGCTGCAATACTGCTTCCCCAGCAGACAACAGAGAAGAGCGGAGGACTGGCCACAACAGATTCGTAGAACATCTCCAGCATCTTGCTGCTCACATAGAAGGATCTCAGCTTTCTCAGGAAATGGAGTTGGCTCAATTCCTTCTTGAAATTGCTGAGATTGTGAAATTATTATTGCATTTTTTTGGTTGGCATTTTATTCTTTGAAAATGTGATCTCTGAAGTGTATACGTGATAAAATATTTTGGATAGCCTCCATAACAGGCACCAATAGGTGGGGATGTTGAAGTGCAAATCACTGAGTATGCCTTACCCCTCCCTCCAATTCTCTTTGAATTTGTCCTTTCTGGTATAATATGAGTATTACTTATAACTCCATGCCACACTAAGCCCTTATTTATTAAAGAATAAAGACTGAATTATTGCAATACATTAAGAATATAAAAGATGATGAGTTTAGCTCAACCACTCAGTAGCATTCGGCTCACAAGATTAGATTATTTTCTTTTTTTTTTAATGGTGTGATGCGGCAGGAAATTAAGTTATATGCCCCCACTGTAATTTATTTTTCTGTCGGCCAACTAAATGAAGTTATTGTTTATGTCTGAGGCCCAGCTTGTTATAAGGGAAACAAAATAAAAGCGCATGCAGAGCTTTAAAAGGCGAGCTCCCCTCAAGTGCCAAATTAAATAGGCAGGGGAGAGTGGGCTGTGATTATCTGACACCACAGCTCATCAATCATGCCGTCTTCTCTTTAGATACTTTTACTCGACTAACTAACACTGTTAACCCTGCTGTCATCATTTAGCTTGCCGACTGTCTGTTAAAAGAGCTCCACAATCGTTGGTCAGGCTCCAAACAACTTCTACATCCTCTTGTTTTGCTCACTTACTGTGATAGGCAGGGCAGTAAAGTGCTTGTCTGTGGTACCTGCAGTTTTTTGGATGGTCAGAGTAAGAGCTGACTAATGCTACGGCAGGTTTGCAAGAAGGAGAGGTTTCATTAAACCTAAAAGAGGAGGAATGCTGATCCAAGACTTTAGTTCAAGCAGTATCTGATTCCATCTAATTTTAAGCTATTTCTTGGATTTGTCCTTAATAAAGCTTGCTATGAGTTTTCCCTCAATTTGCTTTTGCTTCTTTACAGTTAAATGAAAAGGCTAAATGTTTTTTTTTTAAATATACAAAAACATGACTCCATGGTCCCCAGGAAACTTTCTGCTTTGGCTGCGATTACAGAAGCTCTACCAATGTTACCTGTCTTATAGACTGATGCAACAACTTACCAATACCTTAAACTATACACTATGAGTAATCGATTGTTTCTGTCTTGACCTTTACTACGTGTGTGGTATGCTTGCTTGCATTTCTACAATGGACCTCCCCCCAGGCTGTGCATGCAACCAGTTTAGCCTAACTCTGGCTTGACTATGAGTGATGACCATATAGGTCGGCTGCATTGCTTGTACGAAGCAGAGGATTGTTTAGAAATGACCTTGCACCCTGCACACAAATGCAGACAGTGTCACATAGCTTTTAAAATATTGCCCTTCACCCTTGCAAAGCTGCATGGATGTCCACATACTAATTCAACTCGTTTTTTATTCCAGTAAGCAGTAGTCTGCGTACTTTAAGACCTGCGTGCAAGTGACATGAGACCAAAGTTAATGAATTAGAGTGGAGCTTTAACGGAGCACGTTGTGTGCTCATGTCAACCTGTGCACAGTTTGCCGACTGCCAATGCATTTAACGCACAGAGCCATTCAAACTGATAGGTACTTGGCTTATTAATAAAGAATAAACAAAAGAAAAAAAACTACAATTTTCTCCAGATGATTAAAGTATAGTTCACACAAGCCATTAAGTGTACGTTACTTGTTTGTTGTGCAGTTGCATATTTGTATTTTAACTTTTTTAGTTAAATAGAAAGGTAATCAACACTATTTAAAACATTTTGAAATGCATGAAGCTCCACAATAAGGTAATAGTAAACAAACACATGGAGTCAGTATATTGTTTGCTTCAGTTTTTGGCTTCAACATGAATATATGACAGCAGAGACTGTGAACAAGACTGATGACATTGGCACTGTGCTCTCATCTATCATTTTTTTAATTATCTTTTTTGTCTTTATCATCCTATATTTTATTATGCCGCTATAATTTCCCCTCGAGGATTAATAAAGTTTCTGTCGATCTAGGATCTCACTTATCCGCAACTGTGAGAAGCTGCCAGCCCAGGAGCACTTTATTGTTCAGGAGTACTTGGACAAGCCTTTCCTGATGGAGGGCTACAAGTTTGACCTGCGCATCTACATCCTGGTCACTTCCTGTGACCCACTTCGCATTTTCCTGTACAATGACGGCCTGGTTCGCATGGGCACAGAGAAATACCACGCACCCAGTGAGGCCAACCTGGTAAGTCACAGATAATGGCATTATTAACATCATGACTTGTAATTTGTTATCCTGGACAGTAACTTTGAAGTTTTAGAAAGTATTATAACCTGTGTGTAGTGTTTTTTTCCCCTTTATTTTGTCCTATGCATACTGACTCTGCACTACCGGGGGGGGCTTGCACTGCTTATTAACAACAGATCGCTTAATCCCGAGCATGTTACAGTTAAAATGAAAATATTTTCAATACCTTATGGCTTGACTATAAGACAGTTTTTTCCTGTTGTCACTGTTTGTGTTTACATTCCCCCAGAATTTGCATGTGTCCTCATCCACTTGGCTATTGCTAAACTGCACCCAGACGCTCTCGCATCTGGTCAGGGACAGTAGCGCTATGAGGATTATGTTCTTTAATTTATGTAGTGCTTTCAAGATCCTCAAGTCCATGGTTCTAAAGGAAAACCTACAGAGATGGGGGTTGAACCACATCTAGTGAAGTGGTTCATATCTCATAGGGGAGGCCTCAATGTATCTGACTGAGGGCCAGCTCAGAGGTTGTGCTCACCAGCACTGCGGCCCCTCAGGGAACATTTCTCTCCTCAGGAGGTCTGATGTTGAATGAGAGATTGAACTGGTCCACAGAGATGGACTCTTGAGGAAGGGAGAAGCTGCTTCTGTTTTTTTTTTTTGAATGGGCTGAGGTACTTTAACATCTGCCAGAAGCTGCTTCTCATGTTCTACCAGTCTGTAATCACAAGTGTCCTCTTCTGTGTTGTGGTGTGCTGAGGAGGCAGTATTAAAAACTAAATAATAATAAAAAGGTGAGATGCACTATGACTGTGCAAGCTGGTTAAGAGTTTGGTTATGTAATAGGTTCAGAACTGGACTCCCTAATATATGTAGTAGAAAGGTCGAACCCCACCAAGCTTCTGTTGACCCTACACAACATCCATCACCCTCTGCACTACACGATCATCAGGCAGAGGAGCACATTCAGCAGCAAGATGTTACATCCACCCTGCTCTTTAGGCCAAATGAGAAAGCCATTAATCTCCTAGGGGATACGGTTCTTCAGTTTTGACCTATGAGCAGGACTACAGCTAAACTGCTGCAGATTCAATTCAATTTTATTTATATACCGTCTATTTCAATATAAGTTGTCTCTAGGCGCTTTCCAAAGACCCAAAACATGACCCCTAGGTAATTATTATATAAACAACGGGAGGTAAAAACTCCCCTAGTGGGAGGAAAACCTTAAGCCAAACAGTGGCAAGAAAAACTCCCATTCAAGAGGGAAGAAACCATCCGGACCCACTATCAGCTGGGTAAAACAGGAAAAGGGAGATTAGAAAGAAAGAGGAGAGACACAGACACCGTCAAATGTACAAAAGACAAGATATACAAGTATAACTATCCGTCAGCAGCAGAACTAAGACTTCTATCAGATAGAAAAGACTTAAACCAACCTAGAGCTGTCCCTTTATTCCCAACAACATACTAACCTGTGCAGTAAAATGCTGTGATCTATAGTATCAAAAGCAGCACTGATGTCCAGCAGAACCAGTATGGACAGTAATCCAATATCTGAGGCCACAAGAAGGTCATTAGTGACTCGAACCAGGGCTGTTTCTGTGGTATGAAGCATTCTGAACCCTGACTGAAAAACTTCAAATATATCATTTCTATACAAATGGTCACGTAGCTGGCTTTCAACTACCTTTTTCAGAATTTTAGATATAAATGAATGTTTGGAAATTGGTCTATAATTAGCTAAAACATCTGGGTCAAGAGAGGGTTTTTTTAATCCATCCATCCATTTTCATCTGCTCATTTGGAACCAGGTCGCGGGGGCAGCAGTCTGAGCAGGGATGCCCAGACCTTCCTTACCCCAGACACCTCCTACAGCTCTTCTGGGGGGATTCCGAGGTGTTCCTAGGCCAGCCGAGAGACAGTCTCTCCAGTGTGTCCTGGGTCTTCCCCGGGGTGTCCTCCCAGTGGGACATGCCTGGTACATCTCTCTAGGGAGGTGTCCAGGAGACATCTGATACAGATGCCCAAGCCACCTCAGCTGACTCTTCTCAATGTGAAAGAGCAGCAGCTCTACCCCGAGCTCCTCCCAAGTGACTGAGCTTCTCACCCTATCTCTAGGGGAGCACCTAGGCACCCTGTGGAGGAAACTCATTTTGGCCGCTTGTATCTGCGATCTTGTCCTTTTGGTCATTACCCAAAATTCATGACCATAGGTGAAGGTGGGAGCGTAGATTGACGTGTAAATCATAAGCTTCACCTATGGACTTAGCTCCTTCTTCACCACGACGGTCTGGTACACCGACCGCATAACTGACTCTGAAGCATCCTGTGGAGGGTATAGAGCTGGTCCAGTTTTCCATAACCAGGATGAAAACTGCATTGTTCCTTCTAAATCCGAGGTTCAACTATCAAACTCTGCTGCTCGAGTCTTCACTAAGACCAAAAAAGTGGACCACATCAGTCCAGCTCTGAGGTCTTTACACTGGCTTCCAGTCCGTCAGGATAGACTGTAAAGTTCTGATGCTGGTCTATAAAGCTCTGAATGATTTAGGACTAAAATACATCAGTGACCTCCTGACCCAGTATAAACCTTTCACACCCCTCAGGTCATCTGGATCCAGTTTTTTATCAGTTCCCAGAGTCAGAACCAGACATGGAGAAGCTGCCTTCAGCTTCTATGCTCCACATGCCTGGAACAAACTCCCAGAAAGCCTCAGATCAGCTGAAACACTCAGTTTGTTTAAATCCAGGTTGAAGACTCACCTGTTCTCAGCTACATTTGTATCTGTAGCCGGTACTTCTTAACCTTTCTGCACAAGCGCTGCCCCCCACCACAAATTTCCTCACCATCCATGAGAAACTTTACTGCCAAAGAAAACGTGGTTAGTCCTTATGGAATTACAGTTTCTTTAATAACGTGTTATTTTTCCATAAAAAAATGTATATAGAGTGAACAAGCATGCCGTGTGGTAAACAGAACATGGGTGGATGGGCGCAGATGAAAATATTGATAAATATTCACAGAACAAATGCTTCACTTGCAGTTCGAATGCTTTTAAGCAGTTTTTTTCTCATCCATTTGCTTCAAATGGTGAGGAAGAAAATAACTTGGTACTGCACCTAATTATCGAAGGTGAAACCATGAAGGAGGAGAGCTTGGACAGCCCCGTTATTTCTTTATTTAACAACACAATCTGTTGCTTTCCTATGAACAGCTGTTCAGAAGTGAAATGAATCCACTGCTGAGGCAGCGCTACTATCCATTAATTTGACTGCGGCAGTTCAGATTCCTGCCAATGTTGAAAGTGATGCACATATATTACCAGATCCTACATAGTTAGATTTCCATCACAAAATGTTACAGAAAAACACCAGGGGCATCATCACACCGACATGTTCAGTTGCCACATAATGAAAGTGATGAATGTTTGAAGAGAAGACTTTAAAGGGGATGTTTACACGTGCTTTTAAACTGATCAGTAGAATCTTTGTTATCTGTACAATAAAATTCTGGTGAACCCCATGGACGTTACATCTAGTTGTATCCGATGCTCAGCGGGCAATTATAAGTGCATGCACATACATAGGATAACAAAGACTGTGAAAGGCTAATGTACAATAATAATCACCAAAACATGCATCAAACATGCAGACAATTACAATTCGAGACTAATATTTAGGCTCAAAGGTTGACATTGATTTCCCTCTACAGTGTATGTTTCCGTACACAGAAGGACAGAATGTGTAGTTATATTGTATAGAAAAGGCTGAGCATAAATGTCCATACTGTATATTAGATGCCTCTTGTGATTTCAAACCATTCATTCTAAATTTACCTTGAGGTTGTGCACCTGCTGAAGCAAACTGTTGCGGTCGAAGGGATATAAACACATCATATCTAAAATATGAACACAGAGACACAGCTCGACATCATACACCGTTCCTGAGATACAACTTTGCACTTCCTTATTCAGCGTGACACATGATGGAGTAAGTCATGTCATGAAGATGAATGTTTAATCCCACAGTGAGTGGCTTCCAGACAGGCCTGCAGGCACAGTATTAACTATTTAGGCTAAGGACAAGGATGTATTGTTTTCAGATGAGATGGTGTTTAAAGATGGGGAAACAACAAGGGTTATAAAGTGGATAGTTCTAGTCTACTATTCAGGGACACATTTTTAGCTATGTACAGTGGAAACTATAGGGCAATGTAGTTTTCACTTGTCCTGAGTTTTTAGATTTTTATTTTGTGTTGTGAATATTTGCAATGAGACAAGTAACATGCCTGTCAGTCTTCCACAGGATATTGTGGGGATGCTCTGGAAAATATAAATAAAGATAACTGGTGATTCTTGCATCCACATCGACTTTTCACTTATGGTAGTAAATATAAATTCAAGATATTTTATGTCTTGTTCCATCAACCATATATTTTTTATTCATTTTTCATAACATAATTTAATGATTCAAGGAATCTGGAGGAACATCACAAGCGTAGGTAGGGTTATCCATGATCTTTGATCAACCAGATTGCATTGTATTAATAATAGTCATTCAGCAATGTGCAACGGAAAAAAAAAGTTAAACCTTGTCTTGAAGTGTTGTCAACTTTTCTGGGCTTGAAGGCATCTGCAATGGACCATCACCCATTTGAAACTCGTGTTGTGGTTAGATATATCAGCATTCCAGATCTTGTCCAGACCAAAGATAAAGGACTATAAAAGGATAAAAGGACTATCTGGACTGTTATCAGCAACAAGTCTAAAAGAACAATCTGTGATGGTTAGGGTTGTATCATAATCCTTGGCAAAGGTAATTTACACTTCCGTGATGGGAGACTGTTCATTTAGAAAAGTACCTTGAGATTTGGCAGAATCATATGCTGCGTTTGGGATTACTTTTTTTTTCATGGAACATTCATTTATTTTTCTGCAAGACAATACAAAACCACATTCTGGACACATTGCAAAGACAAGGGGTTGAAGAAAAGGGACCAGGTACCAGACTAGCCTGCCCGCAGTCCTGACCTGTCCCTAACGGAGAACGTGTGTTGAATTTTAAAATGGGAAACCAAAAAAGCATCAACATGTACTGTTTAATATTTCCAGGAAGAAAGGGTCAAAATAATAACTGAAAAAGCTTCATCACTCAGCATCGTGCATGACAGAACGCCTCTCAAGTGATGTGACAGGGCTGAAAGTGCGTGAGAAAGAAAATACTGAGGGAAATAATGTGGGAACCACGGTCAAAACTGTTAATCACGTAAATATGTTTGAACTTTGTACTCCTGTTAAGAAGACATAAAGGAATATGAATTTTATATATTAACAACGTATCCATCTGGTACAAATTTGTTTTACTGTTGCTTTGTTTTTTAATGTTGTCAGAACCTATAAAAAGAGGTTTACTTGCCTTATGCAACAGACCATTGAGTCATTTTTTTGTGCATTTGATCAAATTATCATTACATGCAGTGACAAAACCAAGGATCGCTTTGAATGTTTTGTTTCATTTATATCTGTTAGCTACGTGACCTGTGTAATATATTATGCATCTGAAATTGTGCCCGTTTCTCAGATGTTTGTCTCTGTATAATCAATTAGGTCAATGTTAAAAAAAAAAGCCATTCTGGTGTCCATTTGTCTCCACAGAGCCAGCTCTACATGCATCTCACCAACTACTCAGTTAACAAACACAATGAGAACTTTGAACGAGACGAGACGGTGGACAAAGGAAGTAAGAGGTCCATCAGCTGGTTCACCGAGTTCCTCCGCACCAATGACTACGACGTCACCAAGTTCTGGGGCGACATCTCAGTATGTTGTCCAGATTCTAACATCCACACACGTTGTTTTATATGCATGTATTCCGTATAAGCAAAGGATGTGCAGTATGATAACAAAAACACTCCACATGTGCAAGATCCAAACAACATCTGCAAATGTTATCTCATAGTGTACTCTCATGTATAAACAGGCTGTCCCTACAAACCAACCGTCACTGCAGAGAACTCAGGAGTGGAGCAGCTGAAGTTGCAGCTATGATTTGTTATGACATTATTTTATGGAGTTTGTTTAATTCCAGGAAGAGCTCAGAGAAAACAAAATTCCTGGAGGGGGAACTTTTACTCTCTGGTTCTGCTCAGCTCATCCAAAAACCTGAAAGTTGTTCATTTTCTTTCATCATTGTATGTCTGGTAAATTCTTGAAAATGGTACAAAGGAGTTTCTGAACCGCATTTATTTATCTTTACAATGTTTGGGTCACGGTTAATTGAGTTTTGTAGTCCCTTAGTGCTTGCTCTCTGCGCTCATGGTGCACTTGAGTTCCCGTTAAAGTTTCATTGGTTGTTGCCGTCAGATTTTTACATTCATATTTGCGTTCACGTGGCCAATATTTTACCTGTCGGGCTACATTTTTGCACGGTTAACAGTTCTTTGTTCCCCTCTCACATCCACCCTGTGTAATGTGGTCAGCTTTTAGTTTTTGAGTTCATTACCCTGTTTTTTGCTTGAAAAGTGCTGATATTCTAACTTCCGGTTAAAGCCAATGTAAAAGTAGGAAAACTGGAGCGCTTGGGTCAAAAAGCGGGCCACTGACCTCCATTTTAAAATGTAAAAAATTGCAGCATAAATAAACATATTTACAGGTTGGTTAAATAAAAACAAACTACAAAAAATACAATTCTGACTTTAATCTCAGAATTTTGAGGACAAAGTTGGAATTCTGAATTTCTTTCTCAGAAATGTTTTTTTTCTTCAGTGGCCCAAATACTCTTCCTGTTTTGTTCTCCATAGATACATTTCCCTTGCAACCTCCTGCACTTTTGCACTTGCTGCACTATTACAGGACCCAATACAATAGACTGTGAGCTGTGAATGAAGACCTAACAAAGTCACTCACATTTTAAAAAGATAGTGCTGTGCAGTATGGGGAAAAAGAAGCTTCAGTAGCACTTTTCAGAGAACCCATGGGTGTCATCACAGGGAGTTTGTCCAGTTCTTTTTATACAGTAGAGAACAGAACAGTGGCTTAGTGGTCAGCACTGTTGCTTCACAGCAAGAGTGTTCCTGGTTCGACTCCCAGGCCTGGCAGGAGTCTGTCTGTCTGGGGTTTGCATGTTCTGCCTGTGCTTGCATGGGTTCCTTCTGGGTACTCCTACTGTCCAAAAACATGCATTGGTTGGTTATTATAAATTGCCTGTAGGTGTGAGTGTGAGCATGCATGATTGTTTGTCTCTGTATGTGGCCCCGTGATAGACTGGCGACCTGTCCAGGGTGTACCCTTTCCTCTCATCTATAATGAGCCGGGATAGGCTCCGACAGACCCCCGTGACCCTGCAAACGATTAAGAAAATGGATGGATGGATGTAACCTTATAGGCTTCAGTTTCAAGGCTGCAGCTTTTCATTGTTACTGTAAATCTGAGAGGCAGGGAAGCATGGACTGAAACACCAAAATGAGAACGTGGAGGGGCTTATTTCATGTAAAATAATTTAATCAGAGATGCATGTACAAACTTGTTAAACTAATATTTATATTTATGCAGATGAGAAAGATAAAACAAATGAAAAGAAGAAAAGTTCAAAGAGCCTTACAGAATAAATAAAGACCAGAGACACAGGCACGCAAATACAGACATGAAATGCTAGGCAATGGGCCAGTTCTGGAAGGCCAGGATAAGGAGAGAGGTGATGTGAGCAAGGACAAAGAACACACACACACCAGCGTTAGGGACGGTGGGCATAAATGTGGTAGGGGGACCAGGTGTATGTGCTGTGCAGCCTGTGGGTCAAGACGGGTGGATGGATTGACACATATATGAAGGTGTTTGAGCAACACAAAAATTGAAAGGAGAAAAGGGGGTGCAGCCTTATCAGGCGAAGGCCAGACCAACATACCCCCTCTCCTGCACGCAGCAGTCAGACTGAACTGGGCAAAACTGCAGACCAGCAGCACTGTGGGGGGCCTGTCTGGTGAGGGGAAGCTTTGTGCAGAGCTTTCATGTGTATCAGAGTTAACATGTTTGCCACAGATGCACAGTGGGGTAGGCTGGTAGGTTGAATCCAGCAAGCATACGTGCGAA
>CM026206.1:12453430-12510930 GCA_014839995.1 Xenentodon cancila
CACACACACACACACACACACACACACACACACACACACACACACACACACACACACACAATCTGCTTAGACTCGTTTCTTTTGTCAAAGCCAAGGCTTTTGGTTTAAGGGGTTTGTTGAGTATTTTCTTTGTCTTCTGTAACTAAAATAAAAAAAAAAAACAAGCAGAGTAAACATAATCCATGCACATTTATTAGCGCAGCACAGGAACAGCCTCATGACAGGCTTCACTTAAATATTTTACATGCATAACGTGGGCTTAAAAATCGGGGTGTTTGGGTAACAGAACGGCACACGTCTCCATATTCAGTGTGAGTCATGAGGGAGGAGAGCGTTTTATTTAACGGCAAAATATGGACGGGAGACGCTATTATTACCCTTCATTCTCACACAAAAACCAACCCCCCACCCCCACGCCCTCATCCAGGGCCCATGTGCTGTAAGCCAGCATGACGAATGGTGTCAAATGTAGTGAGCAATATCAAGACCAAACATTTCTATTTATATATATTTATATTCTGACGCTCAGAATGTAATGGAAGAGCCCCCCACCCACACACCCACACACACACATACACATACACACACACCTATTTCTAGCACTATATCTGAATGTGACAAACAGCAGGTTCTGAACCCCAACAGAGGGACCGATAGATTGAGGGCTAGCCGGGCTCCCGGTAGCGTAAAGGTTCATTAGCCTGCTTGTTAGGGCTACAGTTGAGTCAAGAGTGGGCATGTAAGTATGTATAAATTATTCAAAGTCAGCATCTGAAAATATAAATTTGATTTGCATTATGTGAGTGTGTTATATTTGGTAACGTATGTGTTTGCTTTCAAGACAAACATAGATCATGGGAGACACGGCTACGGACGAGTCTGTGTTTTTGTGTAAGCTCCCTGTCTTTGTGTGTGTGTGTGTGTGTGTGTGTGTGTGTGTGTGTGTGTGTGTGTGTGTGTGTGTGTGTGTGTGTGTGTGTGTGTGTGTGTGTGTGTGTGTGTGTGTGTCTAGATGTCTGGTCTTACCCCCTCTGGGAGCAGCCTTCTGTAATGTGTGTGAATGGCCATTCTCCAGCCTGCAGCCTGCCTTTTTATCCCGTCTGAGGAAGGAATTCTGCTTAAAAGACACAAGCAGGCCACTTCAGGAGTCAACAGAATAAAGAAATGAGCACAGAACATTGTTTTCTAGCGTTTATAGTGTTATGAACTTTATTGTTTGAGATTACGAGACCGTCACATCTGTACCAAGGCCACATCTCCTCAATCATCTCTTGTGCAAAATCACAGTTCAGGTCAACTGGTACACAGGTTTACTTGTTTCCAGGAGTGTGTGTGTGTGTGTGTGTGTGTGTGTGTGTGTGTGTGTGTGTGTGTGTGTGTGTGTGTGTGTGTGTGTGTGTGTGTGAGAACAGGCATCGTGGAAACGGACTGCAGCTGGATTGCTCCCCCAAGGGTGGCGAGTCTATCCCTCTGAGCCAAAATAATCCAGACTTCCTTTCCTTTTTAATGGGCGTGTCACTTTGCATGCGTGCGTGTTTTTGTGGACTGTGAGGTATCTATGGGAGGAGATCTGCAAAAGCAACTATTAAGATGCCATAACAGACACAAAGACACCAACAAAGCACGAATAGCTTTCACTCTCCCTGATGCCAATACACACACTGCAAATGATTTTCAACTTCTATAACATGACTCTTAAATTCTTGTATTAAATAAAACGTGGCTTACACTTTTGTACGCTTTTAGACTAAATTCTGTTTCATCTCCAGAGACTGAGATTAAAACTGAATGTAAAGAGTATCATTTTAAAGTATTACTGTTTGCTAAGGAGTTTTTGAGAAAGGATTTAGAGGTTAGCCTGCCTTCTACATTTTTCCTAAGGAAATTTGAAAAGAATTTTTCTAACCCCTACAGCAGCCAAGTCAAACATTATTAGCTATTCAGCTCGGTTAACCAGGGATTTACGTACTACTTGCGCTCTACAAATAATTCTTATCCGCTCACGACATAATTTTGTGAGGTGAGAAGGAGAGATGATAATTAATGCAGCTTTATATCCTAAGTAATGTTTCAGTCTCTTTTGCCCACTTCCAACACACATTCTGCTCTTCTCTTTGATTAATCTTTTGCACTTTGTGAGATTCATTCTTGTTTAAATGTACATTAATATCATTTTTAACCTCTGAGGGGGTGTCTTTCTGCTTGTGAACCCTAGGTGGCAGTAGTGCCTCGTGAGCCAATCTGTGGTTTATATGAGCTTTATTAAAGAATAATTAGAGTGATTTATGGGACTGTCTGTCTCTATCCACATCCATTTTCCCCCAACATGACTATTTCATGGAATAACTATCAAATTAGGGGAGCACAGGCTTTGTATATGGGACAGTTGAAAACATACCCCGACATTTAGTCATTCATCATCAGACTGGTATGGCAGTCAGTGACTGTGACCGTGTGCATGTCTGTGATTGAGAGGGAAAGTATAAAGTGCATGTTTATTGACATGTGAAACTTTCCTGTGTGTGGTTTGGGGATATGAGAGATTTGAAAGGTAAACTCAGCGTGTTCTTGTATGTGTTTGACTGACAGCTTTGGACCTCAGACGTTTTGTTGATTTATTACTTTTTTTTTTTTTTTTTGAAGACACCCAGGTGGAAATAAGTGTACATATATATGTGTGGCGGTCTGCTCGTGCCTTTCTTTGAATACTTTCAAAGCACCTTTTGTGTCTTTGTCTGTTTTTATATCTGTATATGTCTTTAAAAAGCGGCTCTCCTTGCTACCTGTCTTCCAGCCAGGCTGGTCAAGCTGACTCGGGGGAGGGGGCGGCCGGGGGGTGGGGGGGGTGGGGGTGGGGGGGGGGGTAAGCATCAGCCTGCTCATTCCCAGGACCTCTACCAGCAGCTCAACACATCAGCCAGAGTCCCCCCGTGTCGAAGTGCACGACATAAAACGCCACAAAAAGAACAGAACCGAGATTGATAAAACGGCTGAAACAAGAGAGCGACTTCACGGGGCGTCCAGCTGTCTGTCTTTCCGATCGCTCTGCTACTCTTGCTTGTTTTTTTTCTCCCCTCTCTGCCTCTCTTTCTCATTCCACTATTGTGCT
The DNA here is from genome assembly GCA_014839995.1 of Xenentodon cancila. Taxonomy (NCBI): domain Eukaryota; kingdom Metazoa; phylum Chordata; class Actinopteri; order Beloniformes; family Belonidae; genus Xenentodon; species Xenentodon cancila. Next base: position 12,456,540 of record CM026206.1, read on the forward strand.
GCAACAAACACTCCATTCTGACAGCAGCTGAACTGTGCTGATACCCTTGAGTGTACGGGGCAAAATGGGGGGCTTTTCAAAGCAGGGGTTGTTTACCCTCTGCCAGGAATAATAAGAAAGGGTCGTTTTTCTGTACCGATTAATCAGCCCGAGCAGGCCTTGTGCTTGTTTCAGGGAGTATTTCGAACAGAGAATAAATGTTAATGTGGGAAGCAATTTGTTAAGGAAATAAGGCAGCTGATTGCTGTTGGACCAGTGTTGTTTGATATATTTTATTAAAGGTACAAGAGAATCCGCCGGAACAAACTTCTCAATGTCCCTTGTATGATGATGACGACTCTGAGTTTTATTTTCTTTCTGCTAGTTTTATTCTCGAGTGCAATCTTGAGTTATTGACATTCCATAGTAAAAGAATCAGTTTCCTCTTTGTGGGTTTCAAGGAATGCCCTATTCTGGTCTTGATTTGACTGTCAGACCATTATTTACTTACTAACTATCCTTGGGAAACAGACGTAGTTCTCATATGCTCAGAGAGCCCAAACATTATTAGACAGCATCCAAACTAAAAGATTTTTCACTGGGAAATTAATAGGTTATATCAAATTGAACAAGCCATTTAATTTTGCTGTTTGCTTTTGCTCCCTTCTGTTTTTACTTCGCCTGCAGTAAAGATCAGTAGACAGACATGCGGATCACACTGCAGACAATTCAAACCAAATGGACAGTAAAAAAAAAGCAAAAAGAGGCTCCCCTATGACAGCTTTTAACTCACTTCTGCCTGCATAAACAATTGTTTTTGGCTTTTGTGCATCATATTTGGGGGCAGAAAATAAAACCTTATATGTCTTGTTTAAAATGTTTAATGCGTTTGAACTCATTCTTTGAACTTTATGTATTTAATTGGCTGATCAGATGAGAATAAAATTATCTCGTGTAAAATGAAAGACCCCTGCTTGCATTCTGCTTACTGACCGAATAATATTTTGGCTACACTGATGTGATGCCGAGCCAAATCATTGAATGAGTAAAAATAAGGTTCTAATCTTTTCATCTGACATTTTTATTGAATGTGTCTTGAAGCAACCAAGAGGTCTTTTTAAACTCTGCCAGAGTCACTTAAGGAAATCAGAGTGGGGGTTTTGGGAGCCTGCAGGGGTTCATTAGGAACAGACTGGTCCAACTTCCTCTGCCAGGGAGGAAAATGAGAACACAGAAATATGGAGGGAGAAATAAAGAGAGGTCGGAACCAGAGAATTTGGGCTAGAAAACGGAGGTGGGTAGGGGTGTGGGGTCAGCAGTGACCAGTTAGAAAACATGTTGAAAGACAGCAAGAAATAGGGTGGGAATTGAATCGAAACAGACGCAGAGGAGTGCGGTTCACAGGGAGTAGACGGAGAGAGACAAAAAAAACTAAGGGAAAACAAAGAAAGACAGCGAGTGCAGTGGTGCCAGTCTACCCTGTGACAGCCTGACACTGCAAATCAAACTAAGAAATGAAGACAAGTAACGAGACAACCGTCGCCAGAACCACTGCCAGTCTGCCTTTTACCTATGGGCTGCGGCACTCTAAAGCCGTACGCTTTTCATTGTAGCTGTCACACTGGGGAGTGCTCTAAATGAAAACAGAGCCATTCGTTTTTTTTTTTCTTCTGTAGTGTTCCGAGGTAAGGCACTGAGGGTCGAAGTGGAGCTCTGTCCTCCTCAACACACAGAGGGATGTATTGTATACTTTTTTTCCTTTGAGCGAAAGGGCTGGCTGGGGTCTCTGTTCCTGTTTTCCTCTTTGTGCAGGAAGACATTCATCAACACACCTTTTGATAAATGGTTGTTGTATACAAAAAAACACACATAAGGTATGTCCATATAAACCGCTTTTATGTTGGTAAAGATTTAGTAGTTCACCTGTTGATTTGCTGGCTGAACAAGCTCAGAAGCTCAGGGTGCTAATAAAAAAAATTATTATTCTTATAAAAAAAAATGAGTGACTTTTCATTGCAGACAATGTAAACTCACAATGTTTATTTTTTCCTTATTGATTTAATTACATTTGTTGCTATAGTTTTATTTTTATATTTCATGCCTGTAATACGTTCTAAAAAAAGCTGATACAGTGAAGGTTTTACCACCTAATAATCCTGCCTCACAAAACTTAAAAGCTGATTTAGCATTGAAGATATCAAGCAACGAAGTGCTTCAGTCATTATTTTGTCCCATTCTTCATACGTCTTAAGCTGTGGAACAATACAAGGTTGTTACAACCACTCTTTTCTCCCCAAATTCTTCTAACTTTCTCTGTTGGGGGCAGGTCCGGACTGTCGACAGATGCCCATACCATATTCTTCCTCAGCCATGCCTCTTAAAAGTGTGCAGAATGTGATTTTTGCATTGTCTTCTTAAAAAATGGACCGATGTTCATTTGAAATCTGTGGTCATGTGGAGGCATCGTGTGCTGCTCTGAAGTCTCAGTGCACGTTTCTGTGCTGCCATCGCAGAAGTGTAACTTCACTTTGCCATGGGCTTTGATCAAACGCTTTACAAACACAGATTTGGGCTTTTGGACTTGGATGATCCTTTTTTTCCATCAGTCTAGAACTAATGGAATACTTTTTAAAAAAATATATCTTAAATACTAATTTGTCTGACTAAAATATCAATTTCCACAGGATGGTGGTTCATCCCAACTGCAGACAAAGTTAACACGTGCTTTGTTTTTGTTTTTTGTTTTTTACAGTAAAGTTTTAAGTGGAATTTGTGAATGCAGTTCTGTATCTTAGTACTCGACAAAATGTTTCTTACGGTAATCCTTTGCTTATGTGATTATACCAGCTCTTGATTCTGTGTTATGCAGTGAAATTGCTCCAGATTTGTTGAATCATATAATATTAAGCACCGTAACAAGAGCAATGTGCAATTATTTTCCACTCTTTATGAGTATGAGTATTGTTCTTAAACATATCAATGATTTTGATACACATTTGTTGACATAATTAAGACCGTCTGACCATGTTTATACTAGATACTGTTTTTGTATAAAATCATCAATTTGATCAGTTACAAAGTAAAGTTCAGAATTCCTTCTCTCTTAAATAATTAATTTATTTTAATTAATTAATTTATTTATTTTTGCATTTTTAATATCATCGTGACCTTTCCTGGTTTAGGCTTGTACCGATACTAACACTTCAAAATAAAAACTGATTTGTGCAACCATATTCACAAGCGTTTGGTGTTGTAGGTTCAGTTTTGTAGCTGAGGGACTATTTGTATGTAAGCAAGGACAGCAGTGTTATATTGATGCTGTCCAAATGTTTGTTCTTCTCTTTATTTACAGTTGATTTATAATCCTAATGGGCAATATTTCAGTTGTCATCTTCCTTTTTGGGCTACAAGCCTCATGGTTGACAGCACAGGCAACACTCTGGGCCCCTCGGTTACCAGGAGTAAAGTTGTGATGTACATATTGTCTTACATCACTGCCACACAGCAGTAACTACGTTTGTGTCAGGATTAGTAACGGCTAGTTCAGACACACACACAGAAAGAGATCGGGTTACTGAGTGCCTCACATTGCAGCCCTAAAAAAAAAATAAATGAATAAAATATTGAAGGGAAAAAAAAACTAGTTAAGTGAGGGTTTTGCTGCTTATTTTCAGAGCAAAATCTTTTTGATTAAACAAGGCTTGATGTGACACCGGTCTGTTTTCTCATCTGATTTATTCAGCATCCTTTACTCACAGTCCTGGTTTACAGATCCACGCACGCATACACACACACACACACACACACGCACACACACACACAAATCTTTGATTAGGTTAGTACTGCCCCATAACTGAGATCACAATTTGTGATCGGCTCTTGTGTTCAACCATGTCCAACGGTTTTCATGGAAAAAGATGCTGCAGAAACAAGACAAATAGTGTGTATGTGTCAAATACTGATTCTGACCACAGATTAATGATAATGGGAAAACTAGAATTTCTAGCTAGACTTCCAGATAAGCAGTCATTATAACCTGTAAAACAGATCTTTCCAGCCTCTCAGCTCATCAGAAAGATATCTAAATTAAAAAGAAGTAGAATTTCCCAGACATATTAATTCACAGTAAGGTAGTTAACATGCAATGTGACAACCATAATTAGTTGATTTAACACATTGAAAAGGGTTGTAAATGATTTCCTAATTATAATTTGCTTGGATTTAATTTTTATTACATGACGCTTTAACAGCCAGGTGAATAAAATCTCATTTGTTCTATTTCTTTACACAGGTGCCTTAGTTGATGCATATTGTGATCAGGCCACTGCCTACACCATGTTAGTAGGTGATGTTCTGTATAGTAAATCCGTGTACATCTTTATTTCTTTGTGCAAGAAGAGATTCAATAGTAATTCAGACACATACTAGAACTTGTTCAACAAATACACCATTATTAAGGCTATTGAAATTCTATTATATCAAAGCACCCATTGAAACCAATTGTTCTTACACAAAAACCAAACTGGGTGGTTCAAGCATGTTGGATAATGCCATAAGGAGACCTGACTTATCTCAAAAATCAAGGCTTATGAACCCAGGCCAGCCTTTCGGTGGACATCTGTTGGATCATCTTTTGAAGTCACCTCATAGGATCACACCATTCAAATAAATGTTGCCAGATTTTTCTTTGTTGATCCTTTTGTTGTCTCATATAAGCTATTCATGTCCATGGGAGGGGGATGCATAAAGGAAATTAACAAAGAGGAAAATGATTCATTTGTTATGGGAGGTTAAATAACTGGTAATTGAATACCATTGTAATTGTTCTGTTGCGAAAGGAAAGTTGCTCTTGAAGTAATTCAGCTTGTGTGCCTTGAATCACAGGTGGTATACTTCTATCTTGCTTTGCTGAGTGCTTTTGATTGTATATGATCAAAATAAGAAGTTATTGGTTGGCTGTCTTGTCATGTTAGACTGTGGTGAGTTAAAAAACAAAAGTCCCTTAGCTTGATGTACGGCCACATACACATCGGTGCCAAGCAGGATTTGTGCCTTGAAAAAAAAAAAAAAGCCAAAAATAGCCTCAAAGTGTCCCTCAAAAGGCAAAAAAAAAAAAAAAAAAAAAGTCTTCCATCTCTATCTCCCTCTCTTTTGTCTCTTTCTTGTTGGAACATATTTTTTCTTCCAAATATGCACTAAAGCTGCTTCTGTAATTGCTTACCATCTAAGTCTGAAGAAATTAGACAAAAGGAAAAAAAAAAAGATAAAGCAGAAATATGAATATCCTTTGAATTCCTTTCTTCTCTTTTCTTTGTCAGATCAATCGAGCGCCGAGCTTTGGAACCGATCAGAGGATTGATTACGATGTGAAGAAAGGGGTGCTGCTTAATGCTCTCAAACTCTTAAACATTAGGTATTGTATTCTACCACACACACACACACACACACACACACACACAAACATATGCGGATAGATGTGAAAAAATTGTATCAAGTGGCTAATCAAGTTTTGTGTGGAGAGGCAGACAAAGCTCAAGTCAAAACCTTTATTTTGCAGGTCTCTAAATGTTTAAAGATTTCAATCGATTCTTTCAGTTTACCCAGAAAACTTCAAAATGACTTTGATGTATGGTGCAATTCAGTCCTTGTCTTGTTTTGGTTTTTACATTGATGAGGCAGTAATTGTGTGAACGTAACGTGAGGTTTGAGCTTTGAACACATGAATGACTGTTGTTGTAAAATTCATGTGTTGGTGTTTCTCTGCTGGATACAAAGAAATAATGCCAAAGGCACAAAGCCACGTCTCTGTTGATTGTGTGGTTTTCACTTCAATTACACATCCTACGAGTGTATTTGAATTAGTGAAAGTGTCATTTTTACCCGTAAAAATGAGTAAACTTTGCCGTCTGTAGTTTTACATCTACGCGTTCAACTCCGCTGTGTATTTACACAGGCTTCCAATTTTTCTCTTTGTTGCTTAGATGGCGTATTAGTTTCCCTGTTTTGCTTACACTTACTGTTCTTTTTGTCTAATGCATTTCTTTCTATATACGGTTTGTAATGTATGTGTGTGCCTGCCGGCATGCTTTTCTTTCCCCTGGCTACAGTGACTCTACTCACTGATTGATCATTGTACACCAGACCTTTGGATCTCTGCTCTGTTTTTTTGTTTTCTCTCTCCTTGTCCTCCCCTTATTGCCCTAAATTTAGTCTCAACTGTACTGGCCACAGACAAACACAAGCACACACACAATAAATCAATTACATGTTGCACTGTAGGTCTGTTTTGGCCAAATGTGGTGCATGGTGCCGCCGGGCCAGATAAAGTCTCACTCCATCCTCCCACTGAGCATCAGGTGGCATGGAAAAACAAAATCTCTTATCAAAATGATTTGTTCCATAGCCGATGTTTGCTGTGTTGCTGTGTTTCATGCCACAGATTAAAAGGGGAGATTTGGTTATTTTTGTCCATGACAAATAAAAACGTACAAGGCCTTGAAAGGCAGTAGAAAGCCTTTTACAGAACAAACTGCTTTTGTTCATGGTGTGAATGAGGGATTTGTTGTACCTTCCTCACTTTTTCTTTTCATAGAAATGACTTTTCTTCCCCCAGAGTTTCAGGTTAGTGGTGTGTAGAGTTTGGGCTAGCTCTTGTGCCTGCTCGCAATACCAACTGTATCAAATGTGATCAATTCAGACCCATCAGGGCATGGACATTGATAAACCTCAGCCCCCAACAGCACTCAATATCCAATTTAAAGGGCCAGCGACTGACTAAAATGAATTGCCCTTTCTCCAGACCACAGTAGCCCTGTTGTTCTTAATACACTGTACGATGCTGCTCATCTTGGGTTTTTTTTTGTTTTTTTTTTGTTACATTTTCATCCTTTAATTGTTGAATTTCAAACATTTCTTTTTTAAATTTCAACTTAATTTTTGTCCTGTTATTGTTGAGATTTTAAAAAAAAAGACTTTATTTACTACATTCCTTATATGATAATCAACTTTATCAACTTCATTAAAGCGCACTGGTTTATTCTGTGAGCACCCTTCTCTGTGCATGTTTGTATTTCACTGAACAGAAACTCATGTTCAGTCTCTTTAATGCAAAACATTCTGTAAAAAAGCCAATACTCCAACAGATCTACAGAGAAAACATAAAATCTTTATTTGCTCCATTCTTAGTCTGCTTTTAAACGGTGTGGACATCCTCAAAAAGTGTATTGTACCCGTTTTATGCCGATCTAGGGCCAGTGATAAGAAACGCAACCTGGCTCAGCAAAAGGCAGAGGCTCAGAGACGGCTTTATGGACATGGCTCCATGAAGAAACTTTCAGCAGCTTCGTCGGACTGGGAGAAACAACGACACACACTAGAGCGAAGAAGAGAAGAGCTGGTAAGCTGGCAAAAGAAAAAGAAGAGGTTTGCTGAGACTGTGTTATGCATTGATACATAGTTGGGCTTCTTTTCTGAGACGTGTTCAGCAAAACATTTAAGTGATCAGTGATTTATTACATTGTCCCACTTTTTTCTGTTTTGCAGCTGTGTCAAGCTATCAAGCAGTCACTTAATACTACACAAAAAAAGAGCATCCCACAGAGATTCTTTAGCTCCCGGTTCCCATCGAATGAGAGATGTGGGTGTAATGTATTCTGAATCTGAATGTGTCACTGGCACACACAATCTGAATGTGTGTGCCAGTGACACACACACTTAATGTGTGTGTGCCACTGGCACAGCTAGTGACACACACACATTGTGTGAAACACCACAGATGAGATCGGTGATACTTTTCTTGCAGGTCGCTTCTGGGGAAAATAAAATCAATCAGGTTATATTTCATATTCTCATCACTATGTCAATATAAGCAGTTAGACCAGAATTAAAATGATCAAAAGGTTTTAATGATGGATAGTGTGAGATCCCAAAGCAGAGAAATTGTAATGTAATGTTGGAGACAGTACTGTTGTCAAAGAAAACACTAGAAAGGACAAAGTGTGAAGATTACCAGCAATAATTTTGATTATTAGGTATAGGTGAGGGACTGAGTTATGAGATACAATATGAACCAGCAATTTCCAACAAAGGTTGCAAATTTCTCATTAGTCCAATAAATACAATCATCTATCTTTTAGTTAAGATCAGTTTGTTGCAATTCAGTTTTGATCCAGTTAATTGCAACTGAGTCCAACTTCTAAATGTATATAATGCCAATTCATAAAGACTGCCACGCTAAGAACCCAACAGATTCCATCAAATCTTCACTTTAGTGCACTCGCCCATCCTCAACAAGCACAAAGGGAGCTGCCTTATGACTTATCTATTCCTGCAAACTAGGAATCACAAGTAAACCTGCAATCCGAAAGCAAAATACTCGTGTTGGAATGATATGGAATTATATGCTTCATAAACTAAGAATGTAATGTTGGGGAAATATAATAGCTCTGGCTGCTTTTAAGTAATTTTAGTCATTTTTGACGGTTGGCAATCCATACTTTGATAGTGAAGTACGCATTCAGTCATGCCTGAGCGTGGCATTTTATCTGTGTGCACTATAACGTTTTACTAATTTCTTACATTGTAATGGTTTTACACCACTATACTTTATCATTTTTGAGGTTTTTCCATTGCAAAGGGGTCACTTTTAATAATCTCTTTTAATTTATATCGATAACGTTTAATAAGCCTTTTTAACCAGCTTAGAACTGCTGAATAACTATGCCATATAACTCCATAAAGTAAGTCAATAGATTCCTTGTCTGAGGAAGAGGATGCCGGGTGGGCGGGGTCAGTATGTGGTCAAGCTCGCTGTCTTTTCATGGTTCCCTGCTGACATGGATTGGGCTGATAGCTTGTCCATGGTGGACCAGCCAGTCGAGTCATGAGGCAGGTGCTCATGCTGCCATGCCAAGCTGCTGAGAGAGGCTGTGATCAGACGATCCAGAGATCTTTAGTTCGGTCAGGATCTCTCCTAGATGGTCCCTGTCCCTGCTGCTGCCTCCAGCTGAGTCCCCTCTTCCACAGCCTGTGGCCATTAAGAGAAGCACGGAAGTTGTGCTGAGCTTTTCTGATGGCGAGAGGGGCCACTGGACCTCGGCCATCGTTCCCTCCCTCTACACTGATTGTTGGGGACTCTGCGATCAGACATGAACTTTTTTAGCACACATTGCCTTCCTGGAACCTGAGCTTCTGACCTTCTGAAATTACTGACTGAGCTACTGGCATCTCTCCCATCTTCAATTACTCAAATCCTATTTAATGTTGGGAGTAATGATGAAGTTTTTAAGCAGTCTGAGCTGACCAAATTAGATTTTGGCCAGTTCATTAATTTTTTAAACTAGTCCGGGAAAGCTGTTTTTGTCTGGTTCTTTTCCCACACTTGGCCTCTGCTCTGACCATCTTATTTGACCCCCTGGTCTCCGCACATGGGTGCAGTCCACATCTAGATCCAATAACATTGGATTTATTGACAATTTTCAAACTCCTTAGAAATCCCTGGCTATTTTTTGTGACAAACATTTACACATACATGGTAGTTGGACATTACCTGCACATTTTCAGCACCCTTTGCAAACGATTCACTGTTAACTTCTCAGACTTGCTTTATTTACAATCCTTTTTGCTTTTATACAATGAATTCAGCACAATGTACTGACTAAAATCCTGTAAATTTTTCCCTCCTTCTAATTCTCCTTAATTGTCATGTTACCTCACTCCTAAGTATTGTTATAAAGTCTTCTTTACAGCTTCTTACCATAGACATTAAATGAATAAAAAATCAGTACAAGGGAAACAATATGCAAGAACCCTTCCCAAAAAAGAGAAGAACTAAATTTATTAAACCAAAAAACAACATTAAATGTGTTACTGAATATGAGATCACTCCGATTTATATCTCTGTTGGTAAATTGGTGGATTTCTGATCATAATATTGATATTTTCTGCATCAGAGAAACATGGCTGCAGCAGGATAATCATTTTAGTATCAGGCAAAGAATGCTTTCCTTTTTTTTTAACTAATATTTTTTTTGAAAGTAAAGGCTAAGTGATCTACTACTCACTTTTTAATCAACTCTAGATCCAGCCTTTGTTATAGCTTTTTTGAGACTCAGTTTCTCTCACCCAAAGTCATACAAAACATATTGTTCACCTGGTCCTTATTTTGAATTTCTATGTATTCTGTTTTTTTATGTTAGTACTGAGTACAAATAAAGTCATAACAGTGGGATATTTTAACGTAAAATAAAGGCAACATTCAGGACATCATTTTTACATCCACATGTTAAACACTACTCTACTCTTTTTAGCTCTGTGGCCAGGCTAACTAAGAGTCATATCACTGTTGACCAATGTTTTTGATTTGATCGATTGGACTTCAGACAGATTTGCAGTACTCTGCCTCTAAAGTGTCATTGAATTAAACAGTTTTGGATGGAAGTGCTAAACCTGATCTGTCCCTGGACTGTTTTGTTTTTTCTTTGTTCTGTTGAGCTCGTTGAGGTCAACAACTTCATCTAAGCCATCAGCATGTCTAATACTACTGCAGTCCCGTACAGCCGAGCAGACAACATACTCCTGAAATGCTCCTGATCTGAAACACAGCTGCATGAGGGATGGAACAGACCTGTGCTGCAGCTGGAACAGGAGGGATTCAAGTTGGGGAAGAGTTCACCACTAAAACGGTGTAGTGGAAATCAATGTTAAACTATTTTACCATAATATTTTTTTATGTAATATTGCCGACATTTGGCAATATCACATCAAATTTGAGGATTTTTCTCATGTCTTCGCGAGAGGATTTTCTCCAGATCTCGAGATTCGGGGAATCTGAAGACATTTCTACATAGAGCGAGGATCAAACCCAGTAATGATCTTCAGTCTGTCAGACAGCACTGCACCGAAAACAGACACGATCCACTGAATGGGCTTAGAAACTCCTCTGAAAACCGCTGCCAGCTAACCTACTCTGTTGCTGCTTAAACAGAGCACAGTAAAACTCTACCATGAAAAAATAAAAAGATAAGCAAACTCCGAAAACCAGCTCAAAGACTGACGTGGATGATGTGAAAAAAAATTCCAATCAAAACCTGAACATCATTTTTGCAAGCCATGAACGTTGCATCTCTTCTCAAGACGAAGGGAAGAGGTATGGATTGTTTGTCATGGACTGTTCAACCAGCAGTGAAGACTTAAATCGTAGAGCAACTGAAATCGTCATCCAAGACAAAAAAAAAAAAAAAAAAATAGAAAACATTTCACTTTCAAAACCACAACAAGTGGTTTCTTCAGTTTTAACATGCTCTTTGTTGTCAAAAAAGTGACACTACACAGTTGTAGGCATGCAACTGTCCAAAGTTCCTTTTAACCTGTTGCTACAATCAAATTCAAAGCGAGTTATTTTATTTAGTTAGTTTATTTTTCTTTAAATAGTCAACTCTCTCAATTCCTCTTTTCTATTGAATTTAGAGTTAAAATAATCTGTATTCTGTTGCATTGCATCCCAGAATTTTTAAGATTGTGGAGTTTTTAAAGAAGATATTACAATTTTCGCCACAGTAAAACAATAATAAAAAAAATACAACAAATTGCTTGTTTTGTATAGACTTAAAAAGATAGGTTGAAGGGTCAAACAAGAAAAGTAGAAAGAGCAGAAACTCAATTTCACATGCGTCTCACTCCCGTTCGAGTTAAAGTTTTCTGAGACATGCAACATACCATTTAATTATTTTCTCTTTGAAACAAAGGAAAGTGTTGAAAGTGGCAGTGGTAAGTGCTTCAGTTCCTCCCCTCTTCCTTGATTAGCCTTTTTGATAGTCACAGCCGTGATCAGTGGGTGAGAAGAAAGAAGGCGTAATGGTGCTTTCTTTTTTTTTAATCTTTGAGTGCTCTTTTGGCTCAAGTGTGATATCAGGTTTAAGTCTATTGAAGGCACGTATCACTCATTACTCAGTGATATTGGAGTATTGGGGTGGTTCCCTCCACTTTGCCTTATTCTAAATTGGCCAGCTGACCCCCACAATTACTTATTCGTAACACAATAATAAGAGAGTAAAAGAGAAGAGTTATGAGTGGGATTCGTTTTTCTATTCTTTCTCCTGCTTTGATTCTATCGTGCCAGCATTAATTCTTTTTTTAATGTAAAATACATGGTGGTGAAGACTTTTACCTGGAGCATTCTTTATTTTTCTGTTCTTTGCTGTTCTTCTGATTCCAGAAAGAGCAACTTGCACAGGTTCGCAGGCAGATTTCCAGAGAAAACCACGAAAAGCAACACCTGGGAAATTACAGGTAAGAAGGAGACCAACTACTTCAAGAGATCCACTCACTTTAGCTGTGCCAGCTCCCATTTACCGGGTCATTTGCAGAACCACAAGCTAAAGACGGTACCAGAGTTTGACTCAAGATGTTATTTTTCCACCACACAGTCTTACATTCATTGCATTTTAAAACTTAAATAATTACATAAACTTGCCCTGCCAGTTTCAAGCCATCTCTTCTCTCTCACACTTATTTTATTTTCTCCTCAAACTCCAGCTGGGGCTCTGGAAGACAGCGAGCTTGTCAGTTTTTAACCTTGCAGATAGAGTAGATTTACAGCACAGCACGGAGAAGCAATAAAACCACATTCAGATTAACTGCTTCTTTCTTTGAGACTTTCTTCTTTAGTCCCCCAGTTTCTCTTTAGCCAGCATGTAGACACCTACACAATTTCAGCTTATGACTGTCTTTCACTCAATCTCTAGCTTACATTAAAAAAAAAAAGCCAACACACATACACACAAACATTAACATATACAAACCAGATAAGAAATACTTACCCGTCTTGCTGTCTCCCCAAGTTTGAGTGACTTCTTGACTCATCACTCAACTAAATGGGTGGTCAAAATGCTGCTCCAGGCCTGCATGAAGCGCTGTCACCTCCCTCCTCTTTCTCGACAGGCTGCCAGACAGTCAATCAGGCAGACTGAGGTCTGTCTGGAAGACCCCTAATAAAGACCTCTTAGCATTCAAATGGTACCCCAGCGCTGCACCGAAGTCTGATTAACATTCTGCTTCTCATTAGATGAGTACGGGTAATGAACTCACATTTGGCTATTAGATAAAATTTGTATCAGGTACAGACAAGTCAGGACTCTGTGCTCGTGTACCACACCATTGATAGGCAGGCAGGCAGGCAGGCAGGCAGGCAGGCAGGCAGGCAGGCAGGCAGGCAGGCAGGCAGGCAGGCAGGCAGACAGACAGACAGACAGACAGACAGACAGACAGACAGACAGACAGACAGACAGACAGACAGACAGACAGACAGACAGACAATGTATTATCATTCTTAGCTCATTACTATCCTAAGAAACGTAAACTATATACCTGTACATTCATGATCTGAGGTGAAAAAAGACAACATTTGGTCAGTTTCTCAACAATATGAAATAATCTACCCAGACTAGATAGTCTACGTAATTCATGGTATATAGCATGCAGTTAATGGTAAAATTATTAACTTTTACTTTGTATTTCACCTGCATTTAAAATCCAGAAATGGGCGTGCTGATATGTGTCAGGATCTCAAGAGTGCTTAATATTCATCATTTTTGAAAAGTGACATTTTATTATATAGACACTGTTGCTGCTTTTATATCCTTGAAATACTGGCCTTAACTATATATTTTTACAAGCAAGTCGATGAATTAAAATATCAGTTGCAGGGGAGTTGGGCTTTCAGTGCATGTTTGCAGACGCCGGTCTACTTCCCAGCTTTTGCGCTCACGCTCGCCAGTGCCGACTTTATTGGTTAAAATGACATTATTTAGATTTGATAAAGTGATGATGTTAGGATGTTCAGGGATATGTTACGAGGATAACCAGACAGAGGTTTATACATCGTTCTACTCCCCTCAGGCCTCGGATAAACTGTGAGCACTGTTAGTTTAGTCTTCAGGGCACAAACATGGTATGTGTAGGAGCATTACCGAAGACTGCAAAAAGCAGCATGCGTCTCAGCCGAGTGTGTGTGTGATATCCTTGAAATACTGCAAGACTTGCTCAATGTGGTTTGTGCAGTTTCTTGTCTCAAGGTCTTCAGTAATACTTGTGTTTTGGTTGTTTTTTTTGGGGGGGGCTTTATGCTTTTTCATTCTTTTCCCTTGAACCTGTGACTCTCATTCTTCTGTCTCACTTGAAATCTTTTCCTGAAATGTTTTTTCTCAATCTATGTTTCCTGTCCCGTTTGCTCATTTTTTCTGTCTACCCACTGCACTCACCTGCTTCACTCATCCACTCGTCTCCTTGATAATATTTACCTCCATCTCTCTTTCTACCTCTATATCCCTGCCATTACTCATCTCTCATTCTCTTTCCCAAACCTCTGTCTTTGTCTTGTTTTGTTTTTGCCTTTTATACTTACATATCTCTTCCTCCTAATTGTGTTAATCGCATCTTTTCAACTTGTATGCCCCTATTCTTCTTGCCCCTCATCTCCTCTCGTTTTTCTTTCTTTCTCCTGTGTTACCCCAAACCTTTTGTTTCTGTTCTCCATCATTTATTGCCTCATTCATTCAATTCCTGATAACCCTTCTTCTTTGCCTGTCCTTTCTCTCAATCTTTCCACTCCTCACTCATTCTCCTCGCCTCTCTCTGTCTCTACGGCCTACAGACGTATTTACCCCCCAGACGACAAGCTGCTGTTGGAAAAGTATGAAAGCCTGCTCTCGGCCGCCTTTCAGACCTTCCTCGCCGGGCGAGCTGCCTCACTTCAAAAGGAAATGAATAATCCTCTGAAACGAATGAAGGCACGTACGTCAGTGGCAGACTGTCACGGACACATACACACACACACACATACCACAGAAACCTGAAGAGACTCACACCTGAACATGGTACACACAATCTAGGCACTTGTGGACAAGAGGAAAAGGAATGCATGTTTCTATTATGATTCGGCCCACATAGATGAATAAGAATGCACAAATAATGTGCGAAATGTGTTATAGTCCTTGGTTTTGTTTTTTGTTGGGGTTTTTTTTTGACAGATTGACAATATGTGCTTCTTCTCCTCTCCTGTGATTTATGTTCCTACTGTAATTCTTGCAGTCCAAAATATGTACTGTACTGCACAGCTTTCAAAAGAAAATCAAATAACACAACAAAAATGTTGTTTATAGTTCAACACTTGCTGCCCATGTACATGGGATTCAGAGGTTTGAACATACACATGCCGTCACACACATGCGCACAATAATGTCATGCATTTCATAAGCTGTTTCAGCTGGGTTAGATGTCAGAACATGCATGTTCTGCAAATGCCTGACAGAAACGTAACCTGCTGAGTTGTGAAGGCGAAGATATGAACAAAAACGGGGAATGTGTGAAGCTTAGTGAGAATCACCGCGAATGTTTACGCAATGTCATGAGTAAGACAAGAAAAGATGGTAACCTACCAACAGAAATGTTTATTTTGGCATGTTTATTTTCTATAGAATACCTTTAAAGGCAAGTTGTAGTAGTTAAAGAAAATTTGGGAATTTAACAGACTTTGCTTAATTGTCTAACAGAAGTTAATACAATTTTTTTTAAAGTTTTTTAGTTATTTACATTAACTTACTATCATTTGCAGTTATTGCAACTTTTGTCAAAACTCCCTCAACCATCGTGAGCCCACTGAAGTTTGTTTTTCTAAAAATCTTTTTTATTTGGTCTTTTAGGACTTAAATATCTGCAGAGACAATTTATGGAGATACCAATCAAAGGTTAGGCTTAGCTGAAACACCGAGATTTTTAATTTATCAGGCACAGAGATGTGGATTTTGTTCAAAGCAGGAAGCGAGTGGGAGAGTAGCTCCACTGCGTCTTATCTGATAACGCAATCATGAGTGACAACTGGGCCGTCCTTATTAAGGGATAGAATGTGAGATACTAATCTTGACCTTGAATGAAAAGGAAGCGAGGCACCTGATGTGTAGTAGAAAAATGAACACACCATAAATATTGCATTTTATAAATATATACGGTTTACACATTCAGTAGGGATAAAGTTCAGCTAGAGATGTTTGGGACCAAAAATTATTTACACAAGTACTGTATGTGAAAGTTGTTATTTGTTGGATTGTGGTTGGCGTTCAGTTATGGATAGCATTGATAGTTTTGCCTTTTCTTTGCCAAAATCCAAGGCCGCAATGTTTTGAGCCGTGTCATTTTTCTAAATGCATTTGTTTAAGAAAACACCTATTCACATCATTTCCTGAATTCATGTTTTATTGGACCACAGGCTGAACTCTTTAACTGCTGCTAATTTCTCCTTTGATTGCAACATCTAAATTCAATTCAATTCAATTCAATTCAATGAGTCCAAATTAGAACCGTTATCTTGTACTCATTTTTTGTGATTGCAGCATTTATCATACAGAAAAGTATGTTGACATTTTTTGACAAATGTTACGTTGCCTCTGGGGCATCTTTTCAGGGGACTCATACGCATTTTTTTTAACAGGACAATAAAAAAAGTAAACAAATTCAGCACACTTTACAGCGGCATGGCTGGTGAAGAAGGGGGCACTGATAATGAGCGTGCAGCTCACCATGAACGCTGACCATGAACGTTAGCTGTTGAACACTTTATGATGTGTTTCCTTGAAAAACAGGACACAGTTAGAACTGTAATACTTCATTGCTTATATCTAGGTTAAGAATATTAGCCAGTGAATTGACAAAGTTGACAAGAAATGACATTGAATATCTTGAGTTCATAATGTCAACAAATCAAAGTTCAAGTAAATGTAGGAATCACAGCTTTTGTTTTGTTTTTTGTTATCTACATTTTTCATTTTATCCCTAATTTTTATTATTTGGTTTATCAATTCAAATCAAATCAATAATGCTTTATTTATTCCTGAAGGGAAACTATATGTTGCAGTAACTCTCAGTATTAGTACGAGTTTCTTTAAAGATTCGTTGGAGATGGTTATGGCTGTGGGCAGGAAGAACCTCCTGTAGCGGTGTGTGTGGTAGCAGATCTGAAGAAACCTCTGACTGAGGATGCTGTGGGTTGAATCACTGTGTTGTGAAGCGGATGCTCAGGGTTATCCATTATGTTTTGTGTTTTATGAAGCAGCCTTTTTTAAACAATGAGCTCTAGAGGCTCCGGAACAGAGCCAGCCTTCATTATCATTATTTATTTATTTGTCTCTCAGTTCAGTTTTTTAGTTCTGCTTTTTTTTTTTCCCCAGCCACACACTCTGATGTTGCTACCCCAACAGATGACTTGTCCACAAGTGCCTAGATGAGAGTGCACTCTCCACAACAGCCTGTCTAGATATGACGTATCTTGCTGCAAACACTGAAGGACCTACGCTTCTTCAAGAAGTGCAGTCTGCTGTGATACTTCTTGTAGACAGTATCAGAGTTGTGTCTCTAGTCCAGTCAGCTTTCCAGGTGAACACCAAGGTATTTGTACTCCTTGACCACCAGTTGTCGGTCTGAGTCTCAAGCTGCTTACTGTGTCCAGATGACAGTGGGTGTATTGAAGATGGTGTATAATGGCGTGTTCAACGTCAACCCTATAAAGATGAGCAAACTGCAGTGGGTCCTGAAAGGTGATTGCTTGCTTACTCAGTTGGGACAATAAAAGTCTCTTCACAGCAATGGAGCAGCAACCAGATCCAAGACCGAGGTGGAAAATGAGACAGTTGAGGTTTGACTGGGAAACTGTGGGTCTAGAGAGGATGGAAGGTGTGTTTGGAAGGTGAGGAAAATGCTGAGCTTGTACCGGAACTGGACCTTTTAAAGAAAGGTTTCCAGATTTTATTTTATCTGATTCCCCCCTCTGCGTGAATCCTGTGCTCTCTCTCATCACTGACCACACACGTCTTTTATTTTTCTCCTTGAGCTTTCTCTCCATCTCTTTCTGATCTCCCTTGTCCTGCTCCACCCGGCTGGCCTTCGGCAGGGGGGGTCCCCCTGTATGATCCAGGTCCTGTTCAAGGTTTTTTCTCTCTTAAAGGGGAGTTTTTCCTTGCTACTGTTTGGCTTAAGGTTTTTCTCCCAATAGCGGAGTTTTTACCTGCTGTTGTTTGTGTAATAATTGCTTGGGGGTCATGTTCTGGGTCTCTGGAAAGCACCTAGAAACAACTTGTGTTGTAATAGACGTTGTATACATAAAATTGAATTGAAAATGAAAATTGAATTGCTGTACACTTCCTTCTTATTTCTAATCTTGACTTTAAGCTCTATTTGTACTGACCTCAGTAATCCCTCTGTGTCTCTTAAGGCGCTTTTTTCATTTTTTTCAGTTTTTACAGTTTCTACAGCTTCTTGTCACTACCTCCTCATGGCGTATTTGGTCACAAGTTGATTCTGAACAATTGATCAATAGGCAGAGCGGAGAAAGATCAGATTATGATCTGTTTGACTTAAAGTAGGTAGTGCAGAGGAGCTGCTAGTATCTCTGACGTTTGCATTAAACAAATCCAAGGTTTAATTTTCTCTTGTGGAGCAGGTCGAAATGTTGAAAATGTAGCAGAGAGAGAGGCACGGTTCAAATCTCTAGAGTTTGCCATCGGTGGACTGGGGTTTTCTGTTTGTTGTACGGTAATAACTGAGCTGATGACATTAGATGCAGCGTTGGCACCAGCTAATGGCAGGATGTGTACTGCTACTGGAATACAACTGGTAAACCCTCGGTAGATTATATGGATGAAAATTTAAATCTTACAGTTCAGCTTTGGGATACACGGTACCATATTCTAGATAACACCATTTTTCTGTTGACAAGCACTCCAATTCCACCTCCCTTGTTCTTGCCACACCTTCTCAAATCTCTACCTACCTGTATTGTGTGAAAGCCAAACAGAGACCGAATGTTGGAGTTGGGAATGTGCTCCTGCAGCCATCTCTCTGTGAAACATGTAATGTTGCATTCCTGACACCCTGGCTGGATCCTCATCAGCACCCCAAGCCCGTCCATCTCATTTGCAAGTGATCTCACATTCCCTATTAAGATTGAGAGAAAAGATGGTTTAAACATCCTCTTTCTACCTCTTCCCACTTTGCTCCTGCTCTGCATCCACAACATCTCCTCTTCAGCTCATCTGGGCTTTGGGGGTCTCAATCTGTGCTATTTGGGCTCTTGAAATCTCCATCAGCTACTCCTGTTCATAAATAATATTTTCTTCGCTATGGTTACGCATCATAACATGTGGTAAAAGGAAAAACAAATGCCAGCCCTAGCAGGAGAAATCCCTCCAGCAGCACAGTATCCTAACCATGATAAAAACAATTTTTGTGTTTCAATGAAGAAAATGAACTAAAAAAAAGGCGCAGAAAGCTACTTATACAACAGCAGCTACTGCAACAAGCTGCCACTATGTGTGCTGCTGTTTTAGATTCAGCTCAGTTTAAGCGACTGAAACATAAAGTGTTAGGTTTCCACACACTGCTTGAACATTTTGGCTTTGTTTTTGTTACACAATGTAATTTTTTCATACATTATTTTTTTATCTGTATTTATCCCAGCTAAAGGCCAAATATGTCTTTTTTATTATTGTGTGTTGATATGTAAAATCAGAAGAGATTTTAATTTATTTTTCACATGACAGTATCTAAGACAAGCCATTTTAAGACCGACTTTGACCTTAATTACTTCTGTTCAATGGCACAATACCTTGCTATGTGTGCCACATAATATATAATCTAGCCTGTATTGTGTAGATGTTATTTTTTTCTTTCTTTCTTTTGAAATAGGCCAGATGTAATTTTCAAGCATACAATAAACCTATCTATCAGATATAACAAAAACTGTCCCTGGAATACTCACTTTACTGCCTCTGTGTTCTTTTCAAGACCACGTATTGAAAAATGTCAGTCTGTGACACGATCAGAAAAGTAAAGTCTGTGTCATAATCCAAGTAATAACACGTTGATTGACTGCAGAACACCCTTCTGATTTCAGCTGCTGTATTACAAACAGACCAGACATGACTTACACTGTTTTCTGTAGGGATTGCATCACCCTTCTCCTTACTTCCATTATAGCTGGTTGTCAGGAGCATCAAATTGCAAAGTTCTGTTGTTAGGAATATGTCTTTTCATCCCCTTAGCTGACGATGACTTTCTATTCTTTAACTTTCTTACAAAGAAATACTAAAAACACAAGACAATGTGCTCTGTCAGGCAGGTGGAAGTTTGATTTACAGACCTGTGGTCTTATGCCAGTTACAAAACATTGCACGAGATCACAAAGTGCAAATTTGCATACCTCAATTGTTCTGAATGGTTTAAGTGCAGCCAATACATGTGCATAAAACATTTTTTAGATTTTCAGTTAATTGTATGGCCTGCCAAATCACAGACAGCTGTATTCTGCTTTAGGATAATGCTGTTCATTGAAGTGTACAATTTAGTTTCATGTAGAATAGACAGAAATGTTAATAAAAAACAAAAAACAATAAACTGCTAACTAAGCTGTACATGAGGCATATTAAAATACAAATAATGAATTGCCTGAAAATAACACCAGGCAATATTATACAGTATTGTTTTATTCTTATTATGCGACTGCGAAGCATCTGCATTCTGTTTTGTCTCCTGTTTAACCACTGCTACGTCCTGGCAAAAATAGATAAAAAAAAAAAAAAACATAACATCTGCAGCAGCACAAAAGTGTAGATCTAAATATGTGTATCATCTATATGCAAAAAACGATCTGTTCATATTGGATATGTGATGAGCGATAGATTTTTTGTTTTTGTTTTTGTTTATTGCCAATAGTTCTTACATGGAAATCTTCAACAAAAAAAAAAAGTGCATTTTCAGCTCTAAACTGGACCAGTAAACCTAGTTTTTGTTGGCTCAGTGGTATGAAAAAATGTTTTAGCAGTAGAAAACATCATCTGACTATCACAACTAAAACATGTATTATATCATTACTTGTCAAGTGCCAAAGTTTAAGGAGCCATAGAGGTTGAAGGTTATTTTTATCTTAAATACTTTGCTATGCATTATAATAATTTTTTTGGGGGGGGGCATACAGTATAAATACAGTCTATTACTTAGTATTTTAATTATGACTTCATAAATAACAAATTCGGATTTGAAGTAATTTATCACTTAGGAATGACCTCATACTACTTTAGTAGATTAATTAGATTAATTTTGACCAACAGCAGACAGTAAAGCACATGGCTTCTTCTGGGACCTTAATATAATATAATATAATATAATATAATATAATATAATATAATATAATATAATATAATATAATATAATATAATATAATATAATATAATATAATATAATATAATATAATATAATATAATATAATGTTAAGTGGATGAGGCAAATTATGTGTGCTGATGTAATTAAAACCAGGAAATGCACTTTAAGTGTTTAAAGTAAATGCCTATTCTATTAATATTACACATTTGTAGAGGTTGAAGGTGTTTTTATTTGTGAATAAAACATAACCGCTGTGAAACAAGGTTTAATGCTTTGTTGCCCCGTTTTGAGTTTTCCTCCGTCAACGGTAGAAACACAAGGACATGTGCTTCAGCTCTGTTCACTTGAAATCTTTTAACATTAAAATTACACACAGAAATGGACTGAGGTGTTGTTTGAAGTTGTTTTCTAGAGCACTACCAATGGAAAAAACAAAACAAAACCAAAAAAACTTGGAGATTAACTGTTTATTAAAATGATTGCGATTTCTTGTGACAATCTGTCTCGCTCTCCTTACTCACTGGGAAGGACCCTTGACCACAGCAGCTCGCGGTGCGTGCTCTGTCTTCTCGGTAGGGTGAAGGGACATTAATGCCTGTACAAACAGTAACGCTTTTATGCAGTTAAACCTAAAAATAATAGTTTTTACAAGTTATTGTGGATATTAAACCTGAGGTGATTGAGAGGGGCAGCGGATTTTCTGAAGGTTCTTAGTAACCTCTGAAGTACTTCTCCCCTTGTAGGACGGTTTTTATGTTTTGATTTGTTTTATGTGTTTGTTTGTGTGTGTGTATGCCACATGTGCATTTACCGCCACCCTGTCCAGGGTGCATCTTGCATCTGGGACAGTGTCCTGCCTCCCTGACTCAGAGTGAATCAGTTAAATCCTTGTTATGCACTAACCTGTTCGAACAGGCATTACATTTCACTTTCTTTATTTACTCAAAATCTCCAATTTTAGTATCTTCAAATACCAATTGCGCTTTTTGTATGTATCAATTTATAGGAAGAAGACATACTGGGTTTACTGGAACAATGTGAACTGGATGACGAGAAGCTGATGGGCAAATCCTCCAGACAGCGAGGCCCGAAGGTAAGGCTTGAGATGCAGGGAGAAGCGGTGCAGGAAGTGTATGTGCCACATCCCTCATGAGACATGGGGGGAAGGAGGAGAGATGTAGATAGTCACAAGTCTGAAGCTACTGGCCACAGAATGCACATCGGACGTGATTCAGAAAAATAAAGGGGGCGGGGAATCAGAAAGCAGCCCAAAGAAAAGATCTAATTCCCCAAGGGGACAGCTGTCAGGCTGTCTCTCCCACTCTCTCCTTACCGTCCTTCTGCTACCATCACCCTCTTTTTCTGTCTCCCTCTGTCACATCTACCCATAAGCCCCCTCAATTTCACACGACAGCACATTACTCCCTCTATCACCTTGCTTCAATCTTCTCCTTTTACCTCTCTGTCAATTTCTTTTCCAACACATCTACATCCATTCCTTACAGTGCAGTGGCTAAATTGTCTGGAACACTCAAGGAGTGTGTCAGGGACTCGAGAGGGGAGTTTGAGAGGCCTTAGCTAAAATGAAGACTTTCATTTAGACACAACCACTGTTGTCCAAATTAATTTGGGGCCCATCGGTTTTTATGCGGCCGAGCGTATGGAGAGAGACATACATACCATAGGAAAGAGAGCGTTATGGCTGGCTCACTTTCCAGGGTTGTAGTGCTCACAAGCCGTCTGGTGAAACTGAACAAAGTGTCTGAAAGCTCAAAGACGATGTAAGGGAAAGAGATTCGGAAACGTGATTATGATTTATCCTAATGTTTGCTGTTGCTGATGAAATGTTTGCACAGACAGGACAAGAGGTAGACAAAAAGTTTTTTCATCTTTTTTAAAGTCAGTGTTTTCGACTCCAACTTACCTCATTTGTTTTACCACATTTTATTTTGTGATGTTGCCCTCTCCTTTTTATCTGTTTATCTATTTATCTTGATTGTCTCTTTTTTTCCTGTCCCTTCACCCCAGTCCAACATTTCTTTGCCATCTTATTTTAATAGCACGCTCTCTTTTGTCTCTGTCTCGGTCTCCACTGCACATTTACCATCTTGTCTTGCATCCTTTTTATCCCCTCCGTCGTGTCTGGAGTCCCTTTTTCCTCCGTGTTCATTTCCGCCTCTCTCAGTCCTTTACTATTCCTCCTCTGTGTTCGTCTCTGCTGCCATTCTGAGCGTCACCTTGCCCCCCTCTTTATGCCTCAACCTTATCAATCTGATGCTCCCATCTTCCCTTTTATTCTCCTCTCAAGTATTTAATCTCTCTCTTTCTCCATCCTCCTCTATCATTTACCTTCACAACTACCCAGCGGTGTCTGTGTAAGCCCTGTGATCGCTTCCAGCCCATTAATTTGGGTGGCCTGACTGCACTGCAGGAGCCGACTGTTGAATAACAGATGTATAAATGATTTATTAATGCTGCCCGCTCTCCAAAAAAGGCAAACTAGACCAACGTAGTGAACTTTAAAACAAACAAAAACTTCAGTTTGTGAATTCATGCAACACCGTTGAGCTCACATAAGTATTTTTACCTTGTTGTTTTTAATAGAACGATTCAACCAGGTTGGTGTCAATGAAGCACTCAGCGGTTTCAACAACTCTTGTGCCCACAGTAATTTTCCTTTTTATTTTCAAAAGCAGATATGTAAAACACGGTGTTAGAGGATGAATAAAACGTTGACCTCGACTCCAAGCTTGACATTTGCAGTCAGATAGAATTTCTTCAAGGTATCAAGTCAGTCATAATGGTTGTTATAGTGACAGTTATTTAATAGCAGCCAAAGGGAGGTATGAGTGTTTGTGAGTCCTTGTTGTAGAACTTTACAAGGACTTTTTTTTTTTCAAAATGAGGTCATTTTGAAACTTTTAGGGTTGGCAAATGAGTTGCATCAGTGTCAGGTCATATGATGATGAAAGAAAATGTTTGTGAGCATGTGTGTGTGTGTGCTATCATACCAGTTTTCCCAATGTGCGCGACCATCCTTTGTGTGTGTCGGCTGCCTTGTGTTTGTGTATACTTTGCCCTCCTCATGGATAAACGTCATGTTTTCTGGGTTTGTGTCCCTTTCGTATCCCCGCCAGCCTTTAACAGCCATGCCAGAATGCAGTCAGACGCCCAGACGCCAGCGACCAGACTACCTGGCTGACTTCACCAGTGCCAGCAGTGCCGAGAATTCCTGCTCTTCGTCTGATGAAGAGGAAGAAGAGAGGAGGAAAGCAGGTGAAGGAAGAAGTGGAGAGAAGAGAGGCGACAAGAAAGTTTCCTATGACCTTAGCGAGAGCAAGGACAAAAACTTTGCTGAGCGTTCAGGTAAAATGTCTGAAAGTATTTAGGACGTCTTTAATAAGACGCCAGAGTATGTGGATTTGACACGGACCTTGTTTCCTGCTTTTGCTCTTGTTTTCTATGTGTTACACCTGCTTACTCTGGTTCTTTATCTCATACTGCCTTTCCTCTGCCTTGCTCAAAGTTACACACTGAGCCTCGAAAAAACAGTTTGCACTCTGCTCCTTTGTTTTAGAGGCCTACAGACATGTGAAACCTGCATCTTTCACGCTTTACTATCACTTTAAAAAATGAGTGATAGTGGATGAACTGATCTTTGAGTAACATAATATGAAAGATTATAGTAGTATTTGCACTGGACTAAAATTACCTCTGGACCTGCAGTAATTCTGAAATCACACCCTGACATCTGTTGTTAGTTCTGCACATTCAAGTCTGTGTTTTACCGTAACTTACAGATTTGATCTCGGAGGTGATGTCGAGGCCTTGCATTTTATAAAACAATTTGCTTTTATTTAACATTAAATTTGAATATTTAGTTAAAAGCATCTGATCAGACACCCAAGAGTTAGATTTCAGCGACTACACATCACATTTTGACAAGTGACAAAATCGGAAAATGGCATATCGGCCTGTTTTACGTTGCCATGGTAACAGTAAGTCTAAGTGTATCTGTAAGAGTAACCAGGTCCGGAGTTTTCGTGTGAAGCTCTAAAGGTTTTGTCAGATAAGCTTTGAGCTTGACGAAAGATTACTGCTTGACCCAGCCACATGTGTCATCATCTCATTGCCGTTCTTCTGCTGATCTGAACTTCTTGTTTCATATAAATCTCCATGTGAAGCCTATTGCTGATTAATGTCTGTATAATTATCATATAAAAATATCAGATTATTACTCTATATGGAGTGGATATAGGCTGAAGTTGTAATATAATATCACACTGTGTACCACACTTGCCAAAATTTCTCCAGGAAAGACACAACGAGAGCAATTATTTTTTTTAAAAGACTTCAGCTCGCACATCACCGAATTGCTGATGCGTGTATTCAGACGGGATTAAAATCACAGATGTCCGCAGGTCCCCAGATAATTTTAATCCAATGCGAAAGGAGTATAAGTCACTCTTTAACGCTTAAAGCGAGATTTCATGATCGTCACAATGATAGCTTGAAACCAGGAGAGCAGTTAGACAATGATTGTTATGAAACAGTATAATAATCCACTGTGTAAAAAGCAAGTAGTGCTGGTGCACTTTCTACTGCAGCCAAACTAAAAAAGAAAACTCCCTGTCAGCTTAACACTTTGTGAATGTGCATCTAAACAAAGTCTTATGCATTTCTGAAATAAGTGGTGAAATGGGAAATACATCCACAGATGTTTTTATTAAGTTGATGAATTTGGACATTTGTTGAGAGTTTCTGGGAAATGCAGTTCTGTTGAATGGAAGGACGAGGGAGAAGCAGAAAGGAAGAGAAAGAAATTTGTTCGAAAGAGAAGAAAAAAGGGGACTTTTTTGTTCTTTGCCTTGAAAATAAGATGAGTTGAATGTTAAAATGCCCTATTTTTCAGTGAGTTAAGCGTTCCCTGAAATTTGCATCAACCTTAAGCTGTTAGAAGTTAGAAAGAGAGCACCTTTCGAAGCAGCGCATGTACTGACCTTGGAAAAGAAAAAATATTCTGGTTGAAATATGAATAGACAGTTTTATTGCTCAATAGTGAAAACCCTTGTATGAGCTCATTCAGTTTGTCACTTATTACGGGACATAATAATGAAAAAGTATCTGTTGTCTGTGTGTATGCATATGTGTACAGACAGAAACAGAAACCTTGCCAAGCCCTTCTCTATACCAAGCCGCCAAAGGGCAGCTACAACTAAGCCCCATAATGCTCACATTTGGCAACGGTCTAACCTTGGAAGGTTCAGCAGCAACACACGCGCACACACACACACACACACACACACACACACACACACACACACACACACACACACACACACACATCCTCGTAAGCATGTGTGATATCAGACACGCACACAAATACACTGGCTGGTAAACAAGTTGGAGACGTTTCAAGGGTGACAGAGTGTCAGTATGGATTTTCTTACTTTATTTTCCAAGTACCCGTGTGTACTTAACTAATGGTGTGTGTGTGTGTGTGTGTGTGTGTGTGTGTGTATCTAAAGCAGAAAGCTGCTTTTTAATCCAACACTCAAAACAAACAAGATGATGGTCAAATTTCTGGTTTTGTTTACACATTTATACAACACACACTGGAATGCAGCGCCAGCAGGTGGAAAGCAGAGAGCAACAGCTTGATAGTAGCAGGTTCACTGGAAAGGAGCAGAGAAAGAAAAAGTGAGTCTGTACCCCAATGTTTCTTCTCTATCTCTTCTGTTTTGTATTTTTATTTTTACAGGCCGCATACACTGGAAACCTCATATTAAGTCACTCAAAACCAGCACCGCTCCCTCTGCATCGCCAACGCTTTCTGGTCCAATCAGACGCTCCATCTCCTGCCCTCGCTCTATTGCCTCCCTCTCGTCACCCAGTGAGGTGCGAGCGTTGCCCACCAGGCCGTCTCCTGTTTCCATAGCCACACCCCTCGTCAGGCCGAGCTCAGCCGTGCTACGCTCTCATTCGCTGAGCCGCAGTGGTTCTGCACACCGTGTGCCTCACAGCAACAGCCTGGGGACAATCCACTCCAGTATGGTAGGATACTCAACACAAACACACACAAACGTTTAAGGAGGAGGGTCATCAGTCATCATGGTTTCAATTCTGTAGTTTTTGATTTTGTCTTCTTGTAGTGCACAGTGTATCCTGGAATACGGACATGCTTTAAACAATTTAAATCATAATCGTTTGTTATGGAGCCATCTGTTTCTTTCTGCCTGCATCCTTAATTAAGTGAGGCAAATGATTCCTGTCATTGTGACAACAACAAAGCTTAAGACCTCCACTGAAAAAGACTATAAAGTGAAACAGTTGCGCACATGTATCCAACACATGCACAGCAGGGCCGGTTCTAGACAGGCAGAAATGTGAAGCAGGCGCATGGTGATGACCATGGTGGGAAATGGGTGGACACTGCTCTAGATATTTATAATTTGCATTTTTAGTGTATTTTGCATTGTTTGGGATACCCTCAGTAATGCTTGCTAGTTTTTCATCCTTCCACTGCATCATGTCTCAAAGTTTCTGCAGTTCCATGAAGCCCCAACTAGCAATGTTTTGTTTTTTTAAGGTTGTGTTTTACCAGCCAGCATTGAATCCACGGTCTCCTCCCATGGCCTCGTTGCTTTTATGCATGGTCCAGATGGTTGAAGCATGGACATGATTTGGCCTGGACACATGCCTTTGTAGCCTCTTGTCTCAATCAAGTGCTGCTTTCCAGTTAAAACCAGTTAAAAGTAAATACCACATCCCTCTCTTTGACATTGCTGCCATATTTCAGGAGAACAGGGGAAAAAAACAAAACAAAACAGACTATTCCAGCCATGGTTATGTGCAGTACCAGCCAGGATTGTTGCAATGCTGTTGTTATGGTTGGGGTGGTGTTTTGGCATTTGATACGACCCCCGGGAGTTATTTCAAGCAGACAATCTCTGCAGTGCGTGCGCCTGCTTATTTACCCCACTGAATGGTTCATTTTAAATACTCCATTTGTTCTTTGACCTATTGAAGGAGCAAGACGTATATGTGCTTAGATGCCTTCAGATAGGATACCTTCGGATCTCTCGGCTACTAACCTTGCTCAGCACGTTGTTCGTTTGGATACACATGACAACTGCTTACCTCTTCATTCTTTTGTTTTACAATGTCTGTCGCCAACCCCTTTTCGGAAAGCGACCATATTCTGTCATCTGATGAAGACACTGGTAATATTCCTGAGACTGCTCCTAAAGCCATTCAACTCTCCTGGCAGTAATGACATTGTTACTCCACGTTCCCAACGCCACAGCTTCCGCAACTCTGCCAAAGCATCTCTCTGATTGGCCCATGCATCGCATCCTGGAGGTCTCTACTCCAGTTATGCCTGTTCCTACAAGTTTGTCTCACGATGCATCGTTTAATCTCTTCCTCACTCACGATGACTCTCATCGGGATTCATGATCCCATTTCACCCACCCTAAAGGAAAAGGAAAGGCGCCGGCCAAGAAACATACGCCCATCCCGGCCATCGACGTTGGAGTTTGCCTAATAAGTTGAGGGATGCTCCTCATGAGTCTTCGGCTGAGGCTTCCATCAATTCCTCCCTTGTGGTCATTAAATCCTTTCTGGATGCCACGAACGCAAGGATTTCTGCAGTGGAATGCACCATTCTTTCTTCCTCTTTATCCTTTGCTGCGCCAGGCCCATCTACACTCTCTCCCGTCATTCTTCCTAAAGTTCAGATCAACCCATCAGCCGGTGACGTCACGCCCCTTAGGACCCTGGGAGCTGCAGTTCTGGCACCTGCCATCGGTACACGGTTCATCGCTCCCGCTGCTGCAATCCCCAATTCTCTCAGGACTCAAATTCTCAAAGGTAACGACTTCAACTTTGTGACGATTCTTTTATGTGGTTCTGTCACGGCTGACGAGATTTGTGGACTGTGGGGACTTCTCTGTGGTTCTTAAAGACAGTGATCCTAGGTTGGTTAAAACATTGACTCTGGCTGAATTTAATATGGCTTTTGGTGTTTTCTGGGATGCTATATGTGAGATTTATCCACATCGTCGTGAGCAGCTTGACATGTACCTGGCAATTATCTCTAATTTTGCTTCGTCTTATGGTGGCTCTCTCTTTTATCCAAATAATTCTCGGCCAAAGCAGCGATGTATGTCCAAAGATTTAATCAGAGACTGGATTGGTTGAGCGTAGATCTGTCCCTCATCAGCAGACATTTCACGGGGCCATAAGACGCCGTCCTGCAGTGTTTGCAGCTCTTTTTCCTATTCGTCATCGCTGGATCCCAAGACTGCAATGCAGGAACTGTCAGCTCCACCACTCAGCATGCTCGTCCCGCATTACCCTTCACCCCTAGAAGTCAGGTACCTTCTCAGCCTTACTTTCGGTCTCCCATTTGCTTTAATTTTAATGAGGGTGTGTGCGTTTCCTTATTGTAAATTTATACATGTCTGTAGCTGGTGTGTGGACAGCCATCAGCGGTCCGTGTGCTTCTGGAGGCTCCGCACCAAAAAGTCTGGGAAACAAATGTCACTCCTCCTTTGACTCCTGTGAATGTGTCTGCTCTGTCTGCGGCCCTGTCTAGGCACCCTAACAGATGCTTTGTTAACTATCTCCTCCCCGGTTTGGTTCAAGGGGTTTTTGGCTGGACTGTGCTGGCTCCCACGAGCGACGCATATTTGTAAGAATCTCAAGTCTGCTCATGATGAACGTGAAATCATCGATTACATTTTGGCAAAGGAAGTTTATAAAGGTTACATAATAGGTCCTTTGTATAAGCCTCCATTTCCCCTTTCAGAATAAGCCCCTTGAGGGTCACCACTAGGAAGTACTCTGGTAAGAAGTGTCTCATCATGGACCCTTTTGCACCTCAAATTCTAGTATTCCTAGTATTACCAGTCTGATTCTTAGTGAGCCTTTTTCATTGTTTTACGCTTCGGTCGACCACACAATCGCGATGATTAAAACTGCCGGACGTGGCGCCTGGTTGGTGAAAGCAGACATTGGAATTCCTAGGCATACATCTTGACAGCGTATTGGTGAAGGCCTCGTAATCTGCTGACAAACTTGTATACGGGTTTGTCTTTGCTGGGCCACCTGAATTTTGTTATGCGCATCAACCCCCACGGACGCTCTTTCATTTCTTGACTTCGCCTCCAGGCTAACTCTGTTCCCAACCTTTCCGACACTGCAGCATTAGATGCAGGTCGTTTCTCTGATCTGCAGTTCTGGTCACTGTTGCTCGACGAGTGGAATGGCATTTCTTTCTTCTACACTATTACTTTGAGTCTTCAGATTCTCTCCATCTGGATACGGATCTAGCTCGGTCTGTCGGTTTTTGGGGGGTTTTTCAATAATGAGTGGTTTGTGGATGTCTGGCCCTCAGAAATCCAGAACTTAAATTCGAATTCCACAGCACTCCACAAGGTATCCTCTATAGTCATCACATGCTCGCTCTGGGGGACCAAGTGGTCCACGAAACAAATCATGGTGTTCTGCGACACTGAAGCTACAGTGGAAACTCATTAATAAAGGCAATTCAAGAATTTCACCAATTAACTGCCTCACGCGGGATCTAACATGGTTCTGCATATTAAATAACTTTGTTTTACGAGCTACTTTTATTCCTGGCCATAAAAATAATATAGCTGATGCTCTCTCACTTCAAATTTCAGAAGTTCAAAACCATGTGTCCACAAGCCAAGCCATTCAGCCTGCTCTGCCCCACTTTCAAGTAAATGACACTCAACTAAGCTCATCTACACTTGGCGACTTTTTACAGTCCGTTTCCAAATACATGAGACTCGGCTTGGCAAAAAGCACCATTAAATCTTATGACTGCAAGGTTTTTCTATTGTTCTTTTTGTGCCTTTTTTTTGTGCATCCTGATGCTTCCTTTGCCAGCCAATATCTTTGTTTGTGCTTTCATTGTTCACTTATTTAAAATTGCCACTATCAAATTCAAAGCATCAACTCAGACCTAGCAGTAGTCCAGTTCCAGATGAGATGTCGAGATCCCTCTTCTCCAAGTATCCTTGGAAACTCTTCCATTCACCTGCTCCTCGATGGCCTAAAAAAGGTTCGTCCCTCAGGCAATGACAAAAGGTTACCTTTGGCTTTACCAGTGGTGCATAACTTGGTGTTGAGGTTGCTTCAAGGATTCAAATCACCATACGCTGACTCCATGTTAGAAGCTGTGCTTTTGGTGCCTTTCTATGCGTTTTTTTTAGGTGCAGTGAATATACTACTAGAACTCTATCCTTCGACCCTCAGCATGGTCTAACTTTCTCTGAGCTTTCATTTGATCATCATCACCCTAAAGTACTCAAAGACTGACCGATTATGCCGAGGTACTCAAATATTCATTGCCAGGACTGATACCGCTGTCTGCCCTTTCTCTTCCATGAAGAATTTTCTCAGTCATCAGCCCCCAGCCCTTTGGTCAGCACCTCCGTTTATGATCGATGGCTTCAAACCCATGACAAGATGCTGGTTGGCTTCCAGTTTCTGTGGTCTCTGCTCATCCTGTGGTCTGCCAGTTGACCGTTATTCTCCTCATTCTTTGAGAATCGGCGCTGCAACAACAGCATCTCTTCGTGTACTCATCTCTACACTGAAATCGCTGCGACGATGCTCTTCTTCACTACATCAGAGTTAATTTGAATGACGTCTTGAATGCTCAAAAGCGAATGAGCTCTTGTTATTGTTGTTAGCTCTGGCATTGTATGCCAGGTGGATTGCTGGAAATATATTATATAGTCTAACCATCTGTCTAGTTTGTGGTTATTCATTTGCCTCTCTTATAGCTGATCAATTGTGTCACAGTATTTTTGCATGACCTCACGTGGTGGTTGGTAGTAGGCTGTCATCATGAGACTTCATTTAATGAAGTCTGGATGCTCAGAACGTATTTGCGCTTGAAAATTGCCGGGATTATAATATTTCTAACCATCCGTCTGGTTTATGGCTATTTATTTGCTCCTCTTAAAACTCTAACAGTATAATGGTACTTTTGCTTGGGTCACATGCTTGTCGGCATGGCCTCATGATTATCGCTGCAAGGCTTTATAAGGTGGTTGTTGTCATTAGAAGTATGTGAGCTGCTGGAAGCTGGTGTGGAAAGTGTGTATTGAAAAGCGAATAAGCTTTACTAAAATCACTGTGATTACATCAGAACATGAAACGAGAAAACTGTGGAGTGGAAAGTTGAAAGCTGGGCCGGTGGTTCGCGTTGGGGCCTGATACAGTCGGCTCTATGCAGCAGACAGGCTCATGGTGGTGCCTGTGGGATCGAGAAGGAAACGCTTCCCTACCAGACTAAAACAGTGAGAAGAACAATGGACTATTCCCCAGTTGGCTGTACAAATATAGATGCATTTTTTTTAGTTGCTGTTAATTATTTCACGAGTTGCTATGATTTGGACGACAGAGATTTGCTGCTTCCTCAAAGTCTGCTGCATGTTGTGCAGCTCATTTCTAACTACTGAGAAACATCACAAAGGCTCATTTGCATACTAACAGTGATTGGATGTTGAGGTGGGGGGGGGGGTGTCTCTGTCGAGTGCTGCGTATAATATGCTGAGCGAATAAAAGGCATGAAACCTATCATCTCATTTGTGCCTTTTACAGCTGATTTCTTTCAGCTATTGTGGTAAAACTTTTCTATATTCAGTTTTTTTGCATGATCTATTATTTTCTTTTCCCAACCTCTAAAAGTTTTAATTAAGGGGGCAGGACATTTATTTAAGGGAACATCCCCCCCTCTCACCCCCTCTCGTAGACCAGACCGGGTGTACAGTCCTGTTAGAAAGAAAATGCACTTTCTTTGTATTGTGAGATTTTACTTATCAAGAAATACAAAAACAAAAAACAAACAAACTTACAGTCTAGTGTGTCCTGTAGGATTTTTTTAAGTAGCAGAGGAAAACTGTGGCGAAACCTTCTAAATTACCAATTTATTATCAAGGATTTTTCTGTAGCAGGGCTTGCAGCCTGGCATTCACATGGATGTTATTTTGGTACTTTCCACCTTGCTACAACTTTTTGCACACCAGTTTCAGACCCTAAAATGGCATCACCATTTCCCCACAGTAGCTGCCTTCCCTAGCAGGTCAGCAGGGGAGCCCTCAATTATTATTTTTGGGAGTGCACGAACAACACAAAAAAACAAAAAAAAAAAAACAATCTGAGGTGTTCATTTGGACTCCAAATTCCCCAGAGACCAGTCTGATGAGACCAGTTGGCATCTGTGGGAGGCATTTCCAATCCACAGTGACCCCATGCCACAACCCATACCTAAATGATCTAGTGCCAACATCATTTATATCAAGTAGCAAATCCTGCAGTAAGAGGAAATGTATAACCCTCATGATTACTGTTGTGTAGTAGTGGTAGTGGCAATGGCTAAGGATAAAAAGTATTCAGATTTTATTAAACCAAAGATATATAGATATGATTTTGGCTGTCAATAAAGGCAACACTGTTATTGGGCTACTACAGAACAGTAGGCAGCTATTTCCCTTCAAAACATCACAGTTTAACTACAGTGCCGCTTGCCTGGCTTGAAAATGCTGAATTTATCTGACTTTCTTTTTTCTTTTTTTTCCCCATCACAAAGTTTTCTCTTTGTTGTGAAGTAAAAAACAAACAAACTCATACCTCCTTGTTCAAGGAGATATTTAAGTGCTGGCTGACTGTGTATGATTATCCAAATAGAGTAATACTTTACGGTTCAGAAAACAGTTTTTTTTTTACCCCTCTGCTTACCTGTGTCAGATTGTGAGCTAGATTTTTACTTCTGTATTTATTTAGCTGCATTGCAGTGCGCAAGCCAAAATATCGTTTGTGTTATAGTAGTATTATTGCTGTTAATAAGATGCTGAGAATTTTGATCAACATTCTTCACATTTCCTGTTGCATAAAAACTAAAGGCAGTTCACTGGTTTTGGTTTGACCACAGTAACAGTGAAACCGTAGACCAGTTATGGATGTGATATTTGATATGAAAAAGTATATGAATAAGTATAAGTAATACTATTTGTCTGCTCACCTTTTGATCATGGACTGTACTGTGATGTGCCAGATTTAATGTCAGTTTGTTCTTCCTCTCTGTTGGCATATTTTATATAAATTTGCCGATATAGAGAAAGAAAAAGAAATTACATCAGCTTTTCCAGTTCCCTTCCATTTTTTATCACCAACTGCTCTATGAACTTGTGAATAATTCAACTTAGTGTGAATAAATCACAGATGAGTTTATAGCCATGGTATCATAGGAATTGGTGCTGAATACCTGGATGTGCGGAATCAAGTGACTGCAACAACTACATATGTAGCCATGTCTTATTAAAGGTAGAGTAAGTAATTCTGTGCACTTTCTGCTATAGTCAGAGGATATTTCCTAACCATCTCCCAAAAAAAATAAAAGAATTCATACACAGAAATTGGAAGCAAACGGAGTGGGGGCAGCCTGCTCCTCCCACAAAGGGGAAGCGTTCCTGTTCATGCACAAAGTGGAGGAGAGGTTTAGGAGCGTTCGTGTTGAGGTGTGTTTTCTTGGGAAGCACTTCTGGGAGTAGGAGAGAGGCCCTAGCTTTCCATGTTTTGATGTTCTTTTGCTTCAAATATGAGAAGTGACGTAATCCAACAATCCCTCACCCTACCTTCCTTTCACTGGCATTACACACATGCACTTTGTCACAACACACACTTATAGAGGCTGTCTGTTGTTGCACCAGTATGATGTGAATAATATATCTTGTTGCATAGAGCTTATATCACATGCAACACATGTTTACTGTGTTCTCATGGTTTGTATAACTAATTTGCACATAATTTGGAGTTCATGATTCATCACAGATGGATAAGCTTATCAGTCTCTTGCATGGTCAGAGGAGATCCGCAGGACTAGACTGGCAGTGACACACAGCGAAACATGTCTGTGCAACGGACCTAGTTTCAGAACTCTGACGGTTTGTAGAGATGCAAGTTTGCAAACTTATAACACTTTTAGACAAACCCCCCACCACCACTGTTTTAAAGTAATAGTGGTTTATGTTAATGTGAACAAAACACTACAGTGGCCACAGATAGCAACTCACTAGCCCTTAAGTATGATTAGTGGTAATCCTTTAAAATGTCCAAATTACAACAGATCATTTAGTGTATTTTGACCGGATGGTGCGGTAGCCTAAATAAATAATAAAGGTCGCTGCATGACGTGTCACACACAAATAATCACCACAATTAATCAGAGCACTGCTTATGTAGCAGTGGCCAAGAGAGTTTCATGTGGGGCCGCAGCTATCGGGAAGTTCCACAGCTGTTCGGGATGTGCTCCGCAGGAGTGGGTCAGTCAGTCAATGCTGATGACTCTTAACAAGCGGTTCCACCGGTTAATCTCAGAGCCTTTCTGGAATCAGAGCACAGCAGAGAACTAGGCAGAGAGCTGTACATTTTTCCAGATGTGCGGTTCCATATCATTCAGGCCTGGCCAACCAGCTCGTTATCCAATCTACTCACGAGCAGTTTGGATATAGAATTAGGAATGACGAGACAGGTGTCAGGAGCAGCCAGTCAGCTTCAGAATGAAGCAGAGCTAGAAATGTGTTCCTCAGGTCCAGTCCTCGGCTGCCACGGCTCAGCATGTTTCAGTTGTCACCCTGCACCAGAACACCTTATTGAAGTGGATGGATTACCTGCGGATTGTCATCAAGATCTGCATAAAACTGTTAATGACCTATTCATTTGAATCAAGTGTACTGGAGCAGGGAATTATGGAGGGCAGTGGTCTCCAAGAACCAGAACTAAAGAATACTGGCCTAAAGGTTCTTTAATATCTTGTTTCCCACAAACGAGCCTGAAAGCTGTCTAATGTTTGCTTAATGGTATTTAAAGGTCTGTCTGAATGGTCCCATTTCCTCCCTCCTGTTTGTTGCAAGCTGTTGAATAAATAGATTTTGTGTCTGGAAGTGTTAAGCTGTGCTTGCGTATTTACTTTAAAGAGAAGACTCTTTCTTACAAACATCCCATACCTATGCAGTCTTTTTCGACTTGATCTCCTCGTGAACCTTTATAATTTAACATGAAAACCGAGGTGCATGGAGTAGGATTTGCTTTTGGGTTTTATGCAGTTTTTCAGAGCTTTACACAGTCTGACCCTGGAGGGAACTTGGAACTGGGACATCCACTTCTGGGAAGATTGTCAACTCCCTTGAATGTTTGCCATGTATGAATAATATTTCTTCCAGTAAGATGATGTAATCCTTTTTCTTTGGAACTGGATTCATAACTTCCCAGATTGATGAGCGACAACAACTTCTTCTCTTAGATCGCTGCTGATGTCTCTGCTCCTTAGCATTATATTAAGATGCAGCTGGATGCTCCAGAGCAGGAAGCTGGCAAAACATTTGCTTTTATCAAGGTGTCACACTTGCTGATGATCAGTTAATGAAGTGAATTTTGACTAGCAGCACCTGGCTGGGACTCATCTTCTCTATTCCTCTTGAAGCAATCTGGCTGTATTTAGTCTCTCGCACATACTGCTTCAGCATTTTGGATTAGTTTATGCTCAATAAATGACACGATGCAATTTGTTGTTTATCAGTGGTTGCATTTACCTAATTTTAAGACCTGTTAAGGACCAGATGATATTATATTATGTCCGGATATTTTAGACATTAGATGTGAAAGAGGGTGCACTTGGTTTTTCACATGGCTGCAGGTATGAATCATTTAAAAATGAAGAGGATGGATGGCCTTGAGCCGTTCCAGTTTGAGCCTGATCGCAGCAAGAAAGACAGGTAGTTATTGAGATGGTTGGAGTTTTTTACAGTTGCATTGCCTGGTGTAGGTGTATTCAGTTCTATTTCGTAATACTTTATGCCTAAAGTGAATTTTCATAAGCAATTCTAACGCTCACATGTTCACTAATAGATTTATAGAGAGGGGGCTTTAATATGTGATTGCAACAATACTTTTTTGTTCACAAGTAATTTGGAGGATTTTTTAGGAAAATCTTTTTTCTTTTATTATGTAAAAGTAAGAAAAATAAATAAATTTCCCATCAAAATCAGGAGAAAAAAATGTATACTACATGGAAACAACCTGACATTGTGCTAATCTAATGATACACCTTGCGTGATATAAAATCTTTGATTCTTATTTGTACATTGTTGTTTTTTTTGTGCGTGTTTGTTTGTTTGTTTGTTTGTTTTAGGGTGATCCGCTGATTAACCTGAGGAATAAAGAGCAGGAGGCAGAGCTGCTGCGTCAAACCTTGGCAGCGCTCACAGCCATGCGGATCAGGTTTCCGGGGAAAACTGAAGAAGAAGCCGAAGCTGTGCTGGATGAGGTTAGTACAGGATTTCAACTGGGTGGTGTGTCAGTGTATATGCATTTTTCATAAGAAGAGAAAATAAAGTGGGACTGAGTAAGGAGTACAAGGAGTGGGCAGATATCCAGGCAGGTTGTGTTCCCAGAGTCCCACTGTGACCAGGTGCGGTCACTATGTAGCGTAACTAAAAGTGATGACCTCGCCTTTACAATAGCCTTTCAGTTCAGGCTTTGTTCCCATTGTATTTCAAACGAGCCCAGCGACAACCTGCTTGGAGGCTGGCAGCCCTACAGTATCCCCGCTACTCTTTTGTCTGTATCATTTGCTTCCTCTGCCTCTGCACAGAAAACTGTGTCGTACCACTACGTGGTTACTTGTGTGCTTTAGGGAACGCTGCTACTTCCAGTTGGGTTTTTTTTTTCTCAACAAATTTTATAAAGTTGTTTAATACATCTTATTGTAATGTAGTGCTCCAGTGTTTTGGATGTAAATTATATTAATTCTGAAGATGCAGCACAACATAAGCCCAGAAATGGGTGATTAAACACCCAAAAGTACTACTTTAATTTTTCTTCTACAGAAATATTGCCGTGTAGGTCGAATACATAAATATTCTACTATAGTTTCCGGAGTTTTGGATAAATGGTGCATTTTGTTAAAATAAAAATAAACGAGAAAAAGGTTCCCAAAGAAAATAGAGACAGAGGCTCACTTTGGATTTCCACTGGAGGGGACACATTTACTGCATAAAAGCATCAGTGAACGTGTCCCTTCTGCACAAATCCTGACCTTTGTTACAGTCACTGCTGTTTTCAGAACCAGCCGTCTGTTCAGTGACACATTTCCACAGTGAAGTGAGAGCAGCAAGCAACTGCACTGGGTTTCAAGGATAAGTGACAAAAGTGCCACCAAGGTATTGAATGGACAACTTTTTTTCTTTTTTTTTTTTTGTGTGTGAAATATACCCAAACAAGCCTTATTCTTATATGTCATGTAGTCGGGGTGAAGTGGAAGGTCTTCCTCAATTGGCTCTTTCACTTTAGAAAACTCCAAGAGTGGGTGCTGCAGATGCTTTCTGATAACAGCAGTGAAATAAAGAGAACCGACATCCTTTTAAAGTGACATTACGATGTAGAAGCTCCTTGTGGTCTGTTGAAAGTAATGGTAGGACATAGTCGCACATCTTTATTTTATTACTGCGAATCAGAATTTTAGAGGACATGCAGCATTTAATATTCATCTCTTGCGCTCTATGTTAGCTGCAGTACACAGGCTGAAATCCAGATGTTGGGACACCTGCATTGCTTTGTTATTACCATCAGTTGTTGTTTTGGAACCTGTCTTAAATTTTCTGTTTTATTCGTATAAATAAATAACATTTTCGTCACGATAAATGTCTTCAGCTTACTAGAGAGGCATTTCAGAACAAATTAACAATCATTTTTATCTTTTGCTAATTAAAACTGGCATTCCTAACACAGATCTGAAGAAATTTGCTCTTTGAAATTAACATAAAGTTGTTATGATTAATTCTTAAATTAGAGCAAGGCACTGGCAAATTACAGTGCCCTCACAAGAACATCAGGAAGAGCGTTTATGTGTGTGCACAGCGTCTGGGTGTGTCAGGGTTGTGAAAGACAATTACCACAACACCTGTACTGTTAACAAACACTAATGAGAGCACCATGGAAACACAGATGAGAAACTGCACCTGTACTGTTGACTGCTTGCCTCAGGAGAGGAGTGTGCACTTGGCATGAAAACAATCTTGTTCTGAGTAATTGCCTCCCTCATCTTTCGCTCAAAACCGTCTTTTGTCGTAGTTGGATCCAGTGAAAGATGAAATGCGTCACGTGCAATTTTTGTTGTGCCTTAATTGGCAGTAATTTCCATGAAACACAATGTAACTTTTAAGTGTGCAGCAAACCAGCCAAAATAGCGAGATATGATGGTGCTGCAGTCGACAATTTTGAGTTCTCCAGCAGGGAGTTCTGCTGTGGCGTGCTACAGCCGTGGCATGTGCGTGGACTACTCTTGTACAGTAAAGGCAGCTGTAGGTATGCAGCAACACTGGCACCAGGGGAAAGTGCATGGGAATACCTACCACAGCTTTTAAGCAACCCCAAAAGATTTCTGTCCTGAGATTTGACCTCTATCCCACATTTGTGGTGCAGTTTAACTCACCAAAAGTAGAGGACCAATGTTAATTCATGCGAGTAAAGAATATAGCTTGTAGAAATTATAAAACAATTTTTTTAAATGTTCTGCATGGATTAATGAATTGATATGTAGCCCTCTGTGTCCTGATGATGATGATGAGATGATGAAGACAGTTTTTGATGTTGTGCAGTGAATACCTTGAACCTGCACGCATGAC
Organism: Xenentodon cancila; assembly: GCA_014839995.1. Taxonomy (NCBI): domain Eukaryota; kingdom Metazoa; phylum Chordata; class Actinopteri; order Beloniformes; family Belonidae; genus Xenentodon; species Xenentodon cancila. The sequence continues at coordinate 12,496,448 of CM026206.1, forward strand.
CTAAATTGATGTTTTAAGTATTGTGGAAGCATTGTAGCCCTACATGGGTAATGGTCCTTTCATGTTTGAACAAGGAGCATCTCCACAACAGGAACTGATATATGGAAGCCACAAATAATTAGTCACTGCCCCACTAACCTGGAAATGCTGCAGAGTAATGCAGGAAAACAACCGCTCTAACAAAATAAAAGAAAGAATGGACTTGTCAAATGTTCATATTTCTTCAGTAATACTTATGAAAATGCTCTGGTTTGCTCATCTTAAGGACCAACCTGGATTTAGATCAAAGTTTTTTTATGTTGTAATTTTTTTTTTTTTTTTCAGATCCATGACAACTGGAGATACCATAAACCAAAGGTGGCCTCCTATTGGCTGGTGAAGTTGGACTCAACCAAACAGCGGAAAGTGAGTTTTTATTTTAGTGGAATCCAAACTGCAATGTCAAACCGGAGTTTAGTAGGTCTTTGGCAGGTTTGAAAAAAAATGTCATACCCCATCACACAGTGTTAGACAGTTTTAAAACCTCTATAAAGACACACTGGTGAGCCCCTCTTCATTCTGCCTCCACTCTTCAGAACCCACTGCTTTATTCGGTCTGCGCTGAATAAAACATGGTGCTGGAAACATGTCAATAAAAAAAAAGGTTTCTACCCTGTTGTTCCCGTTGAAGATGCACAGCTAGCCTCGGTTTTCCCGGTGCTGTCAGAGTTTTTGATCGCTGTAGCTGGAGGAGGGGAGCTTCGGCGGCCTCAGTCGAAGGGGACACCAGCCTGGTTCGGCTGGAGGAGGCTCCTCCAGGTTGCTAAGCGTGGCAGCAGGGGATGGTTTAGTTTTTTTATTTTTTTTAACTGTCTGTAAACATATGACAGCTAATTCAAACCAGGTTTTGTCATGAAAGAAACAAAACTAAAACAAACAGTTAACCTAACCCATAATGGTAGTAAAAAAAAAAAAAAAATCAGACCAGCTTACTAATTACAGCTTTCTAGTTGTCTGTAAACGTCTGTACATGCTTTCATGTTAAAGAAGTCTGAGTTAGAGAAACAATGTATTTTTTATCTAATTGCGCCATAATAAAGTTGTAAGTGTGCCGTTATCTTTCATAAATGCCGCCTTTAAATGAAATGATTAGGTTGTATGGCAAGTTGAACATATATTTTAGCTCATAAGATTTAGCTGAAAAAATATTTTAAATTTAGCTGCTCAATTTTCAGAGTTTTCCAGATGGACCTAGTCTCATATGCCCAGAGGTTTAATTTTTTTATTCTAGTTTTAAAAGTGTTAAAAATAGGACACGCTCTTCTTTTCCCACCTGCCCCTGCTGCCATAAGTTTGATACTGTCACCCGGTGCAGAATGAATGTTGTTAAAACCGGCGAATATGACAAAATGTCACAACTCCTACCTATTCCTTTTAAAAGTTGTTCAAAAGCTTTCAAACACAAAAAATATCCCCAAATCAAACTTCAGAGAAAAGATGAAAAAAAGACTAGCATAAGGATCATTTACTGTGACAGACCAGGAGAAGCAGAGGCACCAAATAAGATTGGAAAAGTAAAAAAAAAAAACAAAAAAAACAACAAATAAATAAATAAAAGGAGGACAAGACATGAAATGGCATCCAGAAGGCGTGTCAGTAATGATGTGATCTCTCAGCCGCTGCTTTCTGCACCCCTGTGCTCAGCTGCGTTGCATGCTGTGGTGGTGTGAGCTGATGTTTATGTGGAGTGAAACAGCCTAATGATCTGCAGGCAGAGGTCAGGAACGTCATGCCCACTCTGCTGTCTGATTACCATACCAAAACATATGTGCGTGTGTTTACTTATGTCTCAGTTTGGCTTTGTGTGCATGCATGTCTCACTCGCCTCATATTGCTGTGGGGTAATCATACTCTTTACATTGCAAACACACACACACACACACACACGGATGGATGGGCACTTCAGTAATGAGGAGGGAAATATCAAAGTCAAAGGAGGCTCAGCGCTGCTCTGAGTGGGGTGAAAAGAGGAAAAAGAAGGAGAAAAGGGAGAAAGAGAAGGCAGTGTGGTGGGAGGGATGGGAGAGGAGAAGAGGGGAAGATGGAAGGCTGGCGCAGGTGTCCATAGAGAAGCCGGGAACTTCTGACACCTCATCTCCAAGACTGACGTTGGTGCAGCAATTAGTCCTGTTCCGGGCTCTCAACTGTCTGCCCCAACACCTTTCGTCCTGCCAGTACCACAGCTTCTAACCCACACAGAAATTAGACATACTGTGGGCTTCGTGTCTGTTCAAACAGACCTTTATAGATGCACAGACGAGCCCGCTCAAATAGTTATGCAATGTGTTTGTAAGACCTGATTAATTAAAGCAATTTTCATGTTTGTGCTCTCGAGTCTTCATTTGTCTGAACTTACCGTTAAATGCACTGTTGCTCTTCATTAGCCCGTAAATGCATTAGCTTCTGTGATTTGTTATGTCATGGTATGGTCAACTGAAAAGAGGAACAGACCTCATCAGCCTCAAGAAATGCCAAGTTGTTTATGTGAAAAAGAAATATCATCACCTTTTTGCATCTCATCATTTAATGTCTTCTTAACACATACTTGAAGTTTAAATCTGATGCATCTTTTCTCTTCATCTTACACTCACTCCGTTTGTGTCTCAGGTTCTGGATATTGTGCGTACCAATGTCCGCTCAGCGCTGCAGCGCATCTGGAGGGAGCCAGACGTAGAGAGCCTCCACCTCTACCGACTTTTTAACCGCGTCTTCAACCGACTGCTCTGGAGTCACGGCCAGGGCCTGTGGAACTGCTTCTCTAACACCAGGTAGGTCCCTTTGAGCAACTCCGTGTGACTCTGTCAAACAAACAGACAGGTATGTGTACGTATCCTGGGCTGGAACAAAAACTGGGGGGGGGGGGGGTAAAATCAACTGCCTACATTTGCCAGAAGGTGGCAGTAACGGGCAGCATTTTGATTGGATATGAAACCCAAGATTAGTGCTCATTAACTGGGGCAAAAAGAGGAATTTTTGACAATTTATTTATACTATGATTTCTTTCATTTTTGCAAGTATTGTTAACATTTATTGCCTAAAAGCACAGCAGGTAATCATTTATTTGATCACTCCCACATTGTGATCAAATATGTGATCTCGTTAAGAGTGGAGATGCTGTTTTCAACTTGTGTATTCAAAGAATACACAAGTTGGTTGTGTATTCAAAGAATTTAAATCTTGTTTCTGGTTTTGCACACCTTGCCAAATTGTCTGTCGGAGTACCCAAATGCAGGAGGTTAGAAAGGAAGGAGTTATGGTTATGTCCTTTATTTAAATTAAAATGCAGCAGATTGCAGGAAATACAACAAAATAAAAACACAAAATAAAGGTATTAAAGGAAAAAAAAAATGACACAAAATAAATTGACGTGGGGGTGATAGATGCTACACTCGATTATAGACGTTACAGTGTATGAATTATAGAAGGCGAGCAATTAACGATGTAACTGTTTCTACATTAAATACACCTTCATCATCCTTAACGTCCGTGAGATTTTGACCGATGACTTGAACGGAGACCAACAAAAGAAGAAATACAGACAGACAGAAAGCATCAGGGATAGTCATGGTTCAGTGATTAGAGTATGTCGTCTTCCAACTGTAAGGTCAGCAGTTTGATCCCCATCTCTGCCATATGGCAGAATGACCTTGGCCGTGAATAGCTAGATAGTTTCACCATTTTAATTTAGTATGACCGTAGAAAGAATTCAAACTGAGTGACAAACTGAGAGGACCTCACAAAGCTTCCTCATTATTAAAGAAATAAAAAGGGATGTTGGCCTGTGGAGTGAGGGTGTGAATTATAGTCACAAATTGCAGCTGTTAGGGCTTAAAAGAAAAAAAGAGAAGGGAGGGATGGAAGCAAATAGGAGATAAATGACGACGATTTCAGTTACAGTTGTTATCTCATACGCTGTGGTTCCTTATTTCTGTCTTTATGAAGTAACTGCCCGTTACATCTCACTCCACGATTCCACAGAGACACACTTCACTGTGTAATTTCTCTTAAATATTTTGCATCTCTCACTCAACTTGGACTCCAGTCAATTATTTCTTCAAACACACACACGAGCAACGGCAAACGGACTTTCAAATGAAGAAACACACGTGCAAAAAAGCCCCGACATGCACGCAGCTGCTGTGCTGGTCGCTTTTCATCTCCTCTGTGATAAAGGTGCGACCTTCTCACATCTCCTGCCCGTCATATTCTTTACAGTTCAGTTGTTCAGTGGTGTGCCCCCCCCCCCGACACAGAGGGCTCAAAGGAGGTAACTTGAGTCGCTGCCCACTGCTCTCCTTTTTTTTTTTCCCATCTTCCCTTACTTTCTTAGGAGGCTTAATTGAGGTCGAGTGTGGATGGGAGTGAGCAGGTGACAGAGATGAAGTGGTTGATAAGCAGAGGGAGAGGAAAAGACAGACGCCGTGAAGAAGAGAGGACAGAGGGCGTCTAAAAATGAGATATCTTCAGAAATAACCGAGAGGGGGTGGGGATAGTGGCCAGCAAGGATTAGCCTGCTAAGCTACCCCCGGCATGCTGCGCCCCATGCAGCCTTTGTCTAATCACAGCACGCCCTGAATGATGCAGCTAGCCTGCTAGCTCGCCGCCCGGCCCCGCCGTACAACAGGCCATAGCAGCAGCGTGGATGAAACCAACAGGGGGCCCGTATCACGCGGCGACAGTGAGGCGGCGCAGCTCGGAGAGCACACTCCAAATCCGGCCTAAAGCCCCTCTCACTACTCTTTGCCTCTTGTTTGATATTTTATCTAAGGGACTTAACAACAATCAAATGGCCCAGCAGCTATTGTGGGTGATGAATTCAACAGGCTTTGAAAACGACTTAGGAGGAGGAGAATGGAAACACACAGTTTTGAATCCTTTCAGAAGAAGCACATCCCACGTCCCAAGGAGTGAAAAGGGGAAGACATCAAAAGTACCCCCTAGGGTTGTGTGTCTCAGTTGTTGAAGCTCACTCACAGTCAGGGGTATGTCTGGGATTGTAAAAGGGGTTAACTGTACTTGGATTTGTTTAATCCTTCCTCTGTGTTTTTTTCTCAGATGTATGCAAAAAAAAGTACAGTGAAAGGGCTTACGTGTTTACGTGTGTGGTCATTATGCGTGCAAAGTATACATCAGTTTACTGTGAGGACCTGTTGATGTCTGTACGTTGCATCTTATTTTGAATTTCTGTTCTCCAGTTCGTCATGGGAGACTATTTTCAGCAAGAGCAGCGAGGTGGTGTCACCCCAGGAGCTGCAGTGCTGCCGCCGGCTGGTCCAGCTGTGCAGAGACTGCCTGTTGGTCGTCTACAAGTTTGTCTCAGAGTCCCGCGGCTCTTTGACTGGACTCAGCCCCGAATGGGACGACACCAGGTAAGAGAGAAACCTCAGAGCTTTTTGAAACCTCCAGAAAGATCCTTGTATTACACCTGCGGCATTAAAGCATTAAAGAGTCAAGGACACAGTTAAAGAGTCTGTTACTCCCCAGTTCAAGTTGCGCTCACTCACCGTCCTTGGTGCTTTATCTCTGCAAAGAGTGTGTATCTACAGTAAATGCCTGACAAGCAGCTGTAAACTGAGGCTGAAGAAAAAAACTTAAGTTGGTTCTTGTCTCCAGTCCTCCAATCCGACCTGCATGTTAACCAGGTGATTTTGATGTGCACGTAGACTGGTCTATCTGCATAACAAAATCTAAAGCCATTAAACAGACTAAATAATATAAATGCAGTCGTTATACACAAGGATAACAAATAAAGCTCACAGTAATGCGTCATATGTGTCAACAGGAGACATAATTTTGATGAACATTTACTTTTCTTATATTTAGGTGCAGGTGGGAAGCTTGTTATGCCTTTCCGAACCTCCAAAGTACAGCATAATGAATTCCCTTTAAAAATCTACCATCGGCTATGATACAGTTATAATCATTAAACCTCTCCCGCTTCCATGATGCCTTGAAGCCATCATCGTCTTCATGAAACCCCGATAAAAACAAACAAGCAAGAATCAGCCTCTTTCTATTTTTAACGCCGATCCCTGCAGGGGACAGCAGCTCAAGTTAGGAATGAATGAACTTTTAAATCACACAAGCTTTGGGCTGGCAGACACAGTGGAAGCTGGGTTGATGGGGGTGGGGGGTGGGGGGGAGCGAGTGCGTGCTGTTAACAGGAAATAATGGCCCACAGATTAGCGCTCAGGTTAGCCCGAGGCCCCTCGAGGCCATCTTAATTCAATTAGAGTCCAGATGAGCCTGAGCACTAAATGACCTTACGAGAGAGGGAGAGAGCGCTTCCTTTTCTTTTTTTTCCCAGGGCCTCGCTTTTCATGATTTGCAACTCTTGCGCATATTTTAACAGACTATCACTTTGTGCCTCCTCTAATACAAACCTAAGTATGTGGTGTATGTGTACAGTTAAATAAGTAGGTGGCTTTGTTTCATTGAGGAAGTGTTCGTAGCGAAACATTTTTTAGACACGAGAATTTGGAGAACTTGTTTCGAGACTACAGGCTGTCTGTGTTGGATGTCATAAATCGATCATGCACAGAGTCATGTATTTGCAGTAGCTTTAAGCATGCATTGGTCTGTTTCTCCTTATTTCCTCTGTGTCTATATATGTCTGTGTAAAAAAGCTTACCATTTGCCGCTGGACCAACCTCTACCCATGGCTCCACTCCTGCTGCTGCCGTTTCCTCTTCCTCCTCTTCCTCCGTCTCTTCGCCCCTCGACGCAGGTCTCTGCTTGGTCTAGTTCTGCTAAACCCTCCTCACTCTCGAGCACTATCCCTACTCACCGCTTCCTACGGCAACCTCCTCACCGGTGTGTCGAAGGCTTGATCCCATATGCCCTGAGATGGTTGCATTGACTGTCGAACCAACAGTCTAGCATGGTCTCCTCTTTCCCTCATTTACATTTAAAACTAAATAAATGATTCAAGGCAGCATGAGAAGGAGTTTTGAATGATTTTACTACTTTTTGCCAAAGAAAATGTAAACATGTTTTTTCTTTTTAAAAAAGGAATGATGAAGGAAAAGGAAGCACATTCAGACTGTTTGGAGCAATTTCGGTCAGTACTGCAACCATTTAGCCAGCTTGTAGTACATCACCAGCCAATCACCCAGCTGCCACAACGTCTTTCACTCAGAGCTTTAAAAAAAGACTGCCGTACAGCACCCTGAGTGCATTTTCAGTAGACGTGGCCTCAGTGGGAACTGAGCAGGTCGCCTACCTTGCGTCAGTGCCATGATCAGCATGAGCTCCACTCTCTCTTATCACGAGAGAACAGAAAAAAAAAAAAAAAAAAAAAAGGTATAATTTCCATCGTGCACTTCCATAACACTACTGTCTCCATCAGGCATGCAAGGGGCCGGTGCAACCCACTACAGAAGAAGCAATTAAGGACATTTTCCTCGTTAGTGCATATGCTTAACATAAGAGGGCAAATGACATGTGTATGAGTGTGTGTGGGTGTGCATGCCCATGTCCTGTGCAGGGACACAACAATCATCCCTCTTATCACGGTGACACTCTAGTGGACTTCAGACTGTTATTTTCAAGCTGTTTTCACATCCTAGAGAGATGTGACTGTCTACGTCAGACTTCTGAAAACTCATTTCAGCTCCAGCTGGATGTTGCTCCAGCTGGATGTTGTTTTTTTCTTAAAAAGGAGGGATTGTTGATGTGCCCCCCTGCATGTTACATGAAACAGGAATCAGTAAGGACACAAGCAATAATTAATGAAGCAAAAAATAATGCACTTAACATGTGAACGGTGTTTGGAAAGATGCTGAAATGTAAGTCATGAACATGTATTGAAATACAGACGTGATGAAAAAACATATCTTTTCAAATTCTGATTTAATGATAATTTAATAGAAGTTAATAATAAAATATATTATGATAATACCATATGATATATAAAACACATATGTATACTTTTCCTCACCAGGACTTATATTAAGGTTAATATCACCTCAGAAAAACAACACTCAAGTCACTTGAAGTTTTTTTTTTTTTTTTTTTTATTTTTATTAATTACGGTTTTTTTATGCACAACTTTCTCCACAGCATGTCAGTTAGGTTTAGGTCTGGGCCATCACAACACCTTGAATAATTTAATTTGTATAGTGGAGATGTTTGTTCCATTACATGACCGAGTGTCAGCCAAGCCTCAGCTGTTGGACAGACGGCCTCACATTTGACTCCTAATTCTGTTAAAATACAGACGATTTGGCGATTGACACGTCAAAACGAGGGTGTGGTGAAAAAAGAAGTCCAAACTCTCAGTGCTTAGCTCTTAAAGATGTCTTTCCTCACTGGCATTTTGTTAACATAAAACAAAAGGACTTGTACATGTTAAAGTATCACTTTCAATTTCATTTGAGGGAATATTTGTTTACTTTTATGAAGCATCATTTAACTACAGTCTTTCGTCCCCAGCCAAAGTAACACCATGTCAGGCATCAGCAAAGTCGAAGTAAGCTTGCAGGTCTTCCAGTAGACGTCTTGCCACAGGCAACTGACTCAAAGTAATTACTGAAGGAAAAATAATGAAAGACTTAGCAAAAGATAAAGATAAATCTTAAACGCTGATGTAAAAGCGACTTCACCTTCACCACGTGGGGGGTTGAAATGAAATTAGTTTATCTGTGATGCTTCAACACAAAGTTGAATCATCCAGATCAGTAAACTTACCAAACATTTTGTTGACGAGGTTTAACTTACTGATTACTAGTTAATCAAGTGCAACTGATCAGCAACCGACTGCTGCTTACTGTCCTAACGGCTAGAAGCGGTAAAGGTTTGTTGCTTGTTGTTTTTTTTCCTTCTTCTACACTGCTTCGACACAGTGGCTTAGTTTCTGTTGAATTTGTAAAGCTGCCTAATTAGATTAAAAGTTGGGCATACTGGGAGTTTTCTTGGTGGACCGACCCTCTTTTTTAGTCGTTTGTGTTGAATGGGTTTAGCATTGTCTTGTTGAAAAAAGCACTGACATCCCGAAGAAGATGTCATCTTAAATGGAGCATGTGTCACTGTAAACCATCACTGTACTTTCTGGCATTTAAAGAAGCAATGTGTAATGTGAAGCCAAAAATGAACTTCATAGTCTACGCTCCAATCAAAATGGGGGCAGTATAGCTGCGCAAAGCGAGTTGGTCTACCCTCGCGGGAGAAACAAGAAAACGCACGGTCCCTCCTCGTCAATGCTGTGGCGTCAATTCAATGGCACATTCAGTTTAATCCAACTCAGTTCAAAAAACACTTCATACCCAAAGAGAAATAAAAAACATTTATTGTGAATCAAAACCCAAAATCTGAGAATCAAGACACGGATTCTGTAACCAAGAAATCAAAATCTCTAACCGAGAGTGCCATCATTTCTCTCAGCTACACTTTTCTTTTCTCACCGTCATTTATAAAGCCATCTCCGTTTCCAAACCATTTTTTTGTTTTTTAATTGGAATTGTGAAACGAGTCACGTCAAGTCAGTCTACACCAGTTAGGAGGGATGTAGTCAAATACGTACATTTGATGTTGAATTCCCACCATAGTAACTTGACTCATTCTACCATCAAAAACATTTAGCCAAACAAAACTCAGCAGCAATTTATTTACCAATCTAGAAGAAATATTGCAAGTTTTGCATCAAACTTAATTTCTTTGCAGTCCATGAGCTCTGTCCAACAGGAGCGCTGCAGATATCAACTCTGGTTTTAGCCCTGTCTTTCTCTACTGAACGAGGCTTTTTCCCTGTACTGGCTGGTTTTGATGGTGTAAAAGTCTGATACACCCCCTTTTGGACCAGTCTGAATGGTCCTTTTTTATTTTCAAACATTAAAATCATTTGTATTATATGTCATGTTGTATTTATGACACCCCATTCATTCATTCATCCACCCATCCAGGTTCAGGTTGCAGGGGCAGCAGCCTAAGCAAAGAGGCCCAGACCTCTTTGGTGGGACCCCTTCTTAAGTCTGTTCCTGAACCCGGAAGAGCGGGGAAACTACCGTCATGTCTACTGAGGGGAATCCCATGGCAAAGGCTCCCAGCCAGGGGGGCTATAAGTAATCCTACTTCAGCTCCATGGCTCTCACCATGGATAACTCCAGAGTGGAATAAGGTCCACCCTCTGTCGAGGAGACTGGTCCCAGAACCCATGTTGTGTGCTGAGCTCTACTATAGACTGTAGTCCCCACTAGAGAGATGATAATCTATGTCCCTAGAGCCAGTTTCCATGATCGAGGGTCGGGACACCAAGACCCATCCCTTCTGCTGCTACCTAACTCACATGGCTTCTCCTGCAGGAGGTGGGCCCGCTGACAGGCAGACCCACATGATCTGTTGAGGCTGCCACCAGGTCCCTCTACTTGTCCTGGCTACAGGGTGGGACCCAGGTAACCTACGCCTGGGCAAGGTTCCCATGCTCTTTGATTTAACGTTCTCATATAAGTCTGATTGAATCACTATTAGTCTGAGCTGTCCCCCGTGACCAGTGACCAGTCAGAGTAGGACAGCTCTGCAACTCTGCACAAAACAAAACTTGTCTGGTAACTGGGGTTCACAGGGTCCCCTCAGTTGACCACACCTGACTGCTCCTGTTAGAGAGCAGTGATCAAGTACTTCAGTTGGCTCATGGGCTGGGGAATAGTCATTGCGTCTGTGTGGGTGGATGAGAGGAAGTAGCCAAATTGTCCCACTAATCTACCAATGAGTTCTTTTCTTCTTTTTTTTTTAAAGAACACATTTACTGTCAAAACTTCAAGATTATTTTCCAACGATGACAAAAGTTCAGTTTCTATCAACTTTCATTTGCCTGAAAGTGTAGGAGTAATTAGGTTTAATTGGGGTGTTGGAACTGAAAGTGGGCTGCAGATAACCTTTGTGTCTTGGTTTATTATTGCATCAGTCATCGTTGAAGTCTCTCTCGCCCTCCTTGGTCATGGTATTCAGTGTGTCAGGCTTCCTTTTAATGCACCATGGCGCTTGCATCTCAATGGAAGACTTGCTATTGGCCTGTCAGGAGGAATAGAAGTTGATGGCAGCTTTAGATGTATTGATTGGAGTACACTATCTGTCCATGTCTGCTGATGGATTGAAGTAAAGCAAAAGTGCATGAAAAAGCCTCCCCCATGCTTTCAAGCATGCATATAGTTTCCAAAGCCCTCTTTGCAAAAAAAAAAAAAAAAAAAAAAAAAGAACAACAAACCTGGAAGATGCGCAATGAGGCTCCAATTAAATATCGCCTGTAGACACAGCAGCCACTTGCATGTGTGAAGCCCCCATTTCACTGCAAGCCACCGCAATGATCTTTTTTACGAGCCGAGCATTCCTAAAGTGAATAACAGAGGAGCTGGAATACACACTCTGCCCCTCATGAATGTTCAATATTTGATTTTTTTTTTTTTTTTGACCACCATTTACATGCCTAGGCTTTCAGTTTCCAAATACGGGGGTGAAATCACACTACAATGCCCATGGACACTATCCCAACAGATGTCAGTGAGCCTCGTACAAGGGAGTGATGGCATAAAAGGCGTTGAGCGTAGGGGGGAAAAGGAACACAGAAAATAAGGCAGAAATGAATCCGGGGGTGCCACTGAAATCACAGCACTTCTAGCACTTTCAGCTATACAGCAGAAAGAAACATGAAATGGCTGAAAGTAAGGCTTTCCCACTTCTCAGGTTTGAATGGGGAACTTTAAGAACAAGTGTCAGACTGAGACATTGTTCACCCTGTCTGGGCACCGACAATGAAGCCTATGTGCTGGAGGGATACATATAGCCCACTTCAAGGACACTCTCATTGGACTAAATCAATTTAATTTGAATCTCTCCTAACTCTCTCGGGTCTGAGACTGTTGAAATGGATGCCCTCAGCGACATGTCGTCTTTTTTTTTTTTTTTTTTTTTTTTTTTTTTTTAAACTCAGTCTACTTTAGAAGAAGCTCCTCAGCTAATTTTCCCAAGAGTTGTCAGAAAAAAAATGTGCCATGGCTCCACACGCTTTAAAGAAGACATTATTCCTTCACTCTGTAATCCTGAGCCCCAGTGGGTCCCTTTTGATTAGATTGTCACATCTTAAACACTTCCACAGGGACCTCTTCTTATGACCATTGTTCTTGCTTAACTAAACGGATAGTAGATGCATTTTTATTAGCTGAATATATAGAAATAAGGTCACTGAAAAACCCATAAATGCAAGCCATTAGTTGAACCGTTTCAAACTCTCCATATCATTTTTTTTTTTCTAAACAGCGCCCCAACATTTTCTGAAGCTTCGGTTAACCCTGCCCAGGATCTGATCATGTCATCTAACATTGTTCTGACAACCATCTCTGACTCATTTCCAGTAACTAAGGAAAATGGGATCAGGGCTTAGCCCTCCTTGACTCTATCTCAACCTGACACTGGTCTCATTCTCAGGTACTGGAACGCTGTTAGCAGGAGCTGCCTCACTGCTCTGTCTCGGTGGAAGGTGTCATAGAAAATTCTTAGAAAGGCACTGACGTCTATGCCTCGGAATGATAGGTGAGGATTTTCTGCTCATGATACCAGAAATGTAAGGGTCAAATTTGAAAACTAATAAAGCTCAAAGACGGCACGAGGGTCACATTTTATTACTTATCCAGCACAACGCAGGACTGCAGTTAAATGCATTTTGATTTTTTTCAATTTAGTTCATTACGCAAAAGTAAAAGTAAAACAGCAGTTTAAGCTTTTTAAATTGCTTAAAGATCTTACATTTTCCTTTTCTTTTCTTTTTTTTTTCAGTTATGAATTATAAAAACTGAATACATTTGGGTTTTTGATGGTTGGTCGGACCAATCTAGACATTTGAAGATGTCATGTTGGCCAATGGCAAACTAAAATCAAAACCTTTTGATAAAGATTTGCAGATGATCCCAGTGCTTATTACTTGTCCTTCAAATATAATGGATCTTACAATTTAAGTTCCCGTTTTTTTTTGTTTTTTTTTTTAGGCTAAGGAGTGTTTTAGTGTGTTGACCTCACCAGGACATTATTAAAATTCAGTTGTGCAAATGGTTATGGCCTTAAATGGTGGAGTCACTCTATAAAAGTGGGCTATAGGCCTTCTCTGTGCCTACTAAAGTGCCCCGACCTCTAAATTGTGACCTTTGCAGGACTAATCCCCTCATTATGTTCATCCTTTCCCCTAATCCCTCCATCCCTCGCTCGTGTCTGTCTGTTCAGGTACCTGCTGCCAGTGACCTCCCAGTTCATCATGAAGTGGCCTTCATCCAGCTTTGGCCACATCTCCTCGGCCGTGCCACGTTCCCGCAGCCTTTTTGACGCCAGTATGGACCACTTCTGAGATCACTGCGGCAAACCAGTCCTGGCTCCTGACGCCTCATCTTTTGACCTCAACCCCATCTTTTCCTCCACTCCCACCTTAGCCAAAAACCAGATTTTAATCCCAGTATAGATCTGAATTCGGTGCAGCTATGGATGCCAGATAGGGGCCTCGACTTTGCCAAATCGCCTTGTGGAAGCTCAACCAAGCCACGTCAGAAGATTTGGGGCTACTAAAGAATGCCGTCCAGTATGGCCCAGTTCAGACCAGCAGACAACTGGTATCCTCTGTCCGTCCCTTCTGCCCCAGTAATGAGACGGTGGCTTCGCCTCTCTGTTCTTATTGTAATTGCTGTATCATATTTCACTGTACAAGTCACAGTACTGTAAAACAAATTAACATAATATACTTAACAATGCAAGGATTATTTATTTATGTACTTTTTTATTTTGTACGGTATTCCATAAGGGCAGTGAAACGTAGTGCGGAATGCAGATAATGAATAATATCAACAAAACTACAACTCACTTGAATAAGAGGATGTAAGAAAAAAAAAATATTTTTGATGACTGCAATTATTTAATTCTGTATTCAGATTTTAATTTATTTCCTAACTTATACCAGAGGTTTTATGTTAATAACAGCCAGGTTACATTGTTGTTTTTGCATTTAGGAGCGGTAATGAGGTGATGCCCAGAGAACTCAAATGTTTAAGTTTTAAACGCTATCTCTTGTTTTACTCGTGATATTAAGTGCAGCACTACTAAATGACAGGTTGTTTTGAATGTCAGTGTAGTAAAGCCAAGCCTCTTTGCCTCCTAGAGCATGAGCTGACTTTAATGTCACAGCGTAAAGAGCCAAACCTCTCAGAGATCACTCGCTAGTTCCTAATATACACTTTGCAGTTTGTCACAGAGAGAGAAAACTTCTGCACATTAGTAGAATATGCATGCCTAAACTTTAGTCTCTTTAGAAGCAGAAGTAGTGGTTAGACAGAGGAGTGGCATTTGGAATATACTTGAAGTTTTGTGTCATCATTAATTATTGTGTTTTTGCAAAGAGGGCACTTCATGTTCACATTTGTTGTCTTGAGTATGGATGTCTTAATGACAGGAGGGATGTGTGTCACGATTCAGAG